>CAAKHD010001870.1:328991-362490 GCA_901007705.1 Fistularia tabacaria
AAAACAAAAGGATTATTTTTGGATTTGTAAAAAATTTTTGCTTGCCACCCACCCAAACTTTTTTTTTTTTTTTTTTTTTTTTAACACAGTTTTTAGCTTTGTACATCAAGTCCTTCTCTTGTTGGAACTTTAGGTTTGCATTTATTTGTGATTTCATTGGATTCAACGTTCTCATTTTGTTTGCTTCAACTCTAAATAAACACGCTGCTCCATTTCAACTATTATTCCTTGAAATGTGAAGCAGCATTTACGCATCATCACCAACTACTTCTTGCAGTGGTGTAATTGCTACCTGACGCTGCAATGGCGCAGAACAAGTATAAAAGCCCAGAACATCTGCATCAGGAGAAATTGTTATCTTTACTTACTCTCCTCCGAGACAACACAAACGTCTATATGCAAATCCTGTGCTGGACTATCGGCTTTTTCAAAACACATTATTATTCCCAGCCATCAAAAAAAGCTCTGATTGTGAGCTTCAGATATCTGGATAAAAATTGATTCAGCGAGTGCAAGGTAAGGTTTAGTACCGGAGAAGAGGCATGGGCTCCTCAGTAAAGACATAATTCAAATAGATATAGAATGGCACAATAAAGGTTAGCGAAGGATGCAGGTGCGATGCATACTTGTAATCAACAGTGCAAAGAGAGTGTGTTAAATTCTGCAAAGTAGTTGACCGCGACACGTATAAAGTTTGTATGTATTTATTCATATATTTAGAAGTAGACCGAAGAGGAGGTTCATGGGTATTGTGAAAGTTATTTAATATCAGAGAAGACATACAGCGAAGATGACTCGATATGGCGTCTCCTGACAGGAAGAGCTAAATTTAAAGATGTATGATTGGTTTATCTATTGTTATCCTCTCAAAAAAACAAAACAAAACAAAAAAAAAAACAATTTTTACACGTTTTTCAGATAACACAAAAAAAGTGAGCCATATGCTAATGAGGAGTTGATTTAGGCCAAAAAAAAACATTTTTTTGTCAAAAAATGCCTTAGGCAATTATTCGATGATGGTGGTGACATTCATTAATGTACATATGTTATTGTAATTATGTGTATTTATCTTATTTAATTGATTTTAATTATTTAATGATGTGTTTAGATAAGGGTGTGACTATATTTCTGTGATAAATACAACATGCATTAAAAACTGGAAACAGGAACTCTGAATCTACCACTCACAGTAAAACCAACCTTAATGACATAATGGACTATCAAAAATGAAGTTAAACCTTAAATAAGAGAGGATCTAGGTTCCTCTTAACAAGGAGGGGGAAAAAGGTTTGTTGCCTAATTTTACCCATTTTCTGTCCGCCTGCCAAGGATTTTAACACCTCTGCAAACATTGCTCCGCCCTCTTGACTGATGGCTCATTTATTAACATAAGCTAAAGAAAAAAAATCAGGATATCTGTCTCTCTATTTTTATACATACATGCTCTGCATAAGAGAGAGAAAAAAACAAACCAACAAACAACAAATGCAGCGGATATGACTAAAACACCTCGCAAGAGGGGTTAAAAGGCATATTAGCAACATAATGATCTTTTAAGCATAACTACACATTATTTTATGAAGCAATTAGTAGCCTCTACTTATCAGGCCACTAGAAAACTTCATGGTATTAATGTTGTTTAGCCGGTAATTAGTGCAACCTTCGGGCTTCCATTATTTTCAAGAACTTTTCCATATTGTTTCATTATGTTCACATGTAATACAGCTTGGGACTAATGATCTGTTTGTACAACCCTGTTCGTAGGCTGTTGATTTGAGAATGCTTCTACTGAGATGTCACTTTTCTTTCTTTAACAATGAGCAATTGCAGTGCGATTCATTAGCTGAAACAATTTTTCCCGGCATTTATGTGATTATACATGTCATTGTGAGAGGTTACCTTCTATTTTCCTGCTTATATGGTCATATATTATGCTAATTTGAAGAAGTTTGAACATTAGTCTCCCTCTCACATTCTGTTGATTTGGCTTTTGTCTCTCACCCTTGTCTTCCCCCAACCCTCATGGTCCACTCCACAGGGAGGCCTCATCGCCCTGCTCCTGCTTATTCTTCTCTTTACTCTCGTCCTGTATACCCGCCACCGATGGTGCAAGCGTCGCCGCATACCTCAGAAGAGCGCAAGCACGGAGGCCACGCATGAGATACACTACATCCCCTCGGTCTTGCTAGGACCCCAGGGCCGTGACAACTACAGGGGCTCTCGAAGCACGCACCAGCATGGCAGCTCTGTCATCGGTATGCCCATTCGCGAGACTCCCATCCTTGACGATTATGACTGCGATGAAGACGACCCGGTCGGACACTCGATGAATTCCACACCCAACCAGCTCCACAATAAACTGACCGACGGAAAGATCCGGGACGACTATGGAGTCAACACCGGTATTGGAGGACACATAGATTTTTGCCAAGATGAGGAGCTAAAGCATACTTTTGACAAACGAGGTGGGTTCTTATAATTACTTTGGTAGATAGCCACTTAAAAAAAAAAAATAGCGGTGTGACGAAGTAGCACAATCGAGAGTGAGAGTGAAGCTTCGACATGCTTGGTTCCGGTTGCATTGCCTTTGCAAGAATGATCCGAGGCAGCTCACCCTGCCAGAGTCCCAGATGGCTCAGCCTGGGTAGCTCAGTTTGGCTCTGACTGGCCCACCCATGTTCTTGACAGCACAGCATGTACCGCTTAACATTAGTCAAAATTATGCAGTTATCTATGAGTCAAAGCCGCGACTTACTTTGGTCATAAAAAAAGCTAGATGTATTAAATCATGTTGTTACATATGCAAATCAAAATTAGGCTTTTTTTGCAGTGAAACTGACTATCCCCGCTGTTGCTTTTGTTTTCCTGGCCGTCTACCGCGTCACTGTATTCGACAGCAAAGTAATGCAGTGTCAGGTAATTCGATGTAATGTGCGGAGGCGAACAGGGCAGCTGGTCGAGTGGATGTGATGCTGACACATGTCGTTAGTTGGGATGCTGACTTATGTACTACGCAGGATTCAACTAGCAGCGACAGAGAGGAAAACAAACAAACGAAGGAGACAAAAAAACGTCTTTCCCCAAAAACGTTTCAGAGGTCTAAACACAGAAATCAAATTATCTCTGGCTGCGTACTTGGACTAGAATGTCTTTCCTCCGAAACCCCCAGTGCTTCCCAGCCAATTTAAATAATTAAAATATGCTGACTGATATGGAAGGAGCCCTGGTTATTTATACCATTCTGAATAATGCATTGGCACTTTTTTTGGAGTGACCCATTGTAGTTAACTGTCCATAAAACCATATTTGGGAAGAGTTATCTGTTCCCTCGCTGCCGAAGGTTTGAATAAAAATATTCATACATAGCTGGACATCTCAACCATACAAATGCTTAATATAATGATTAAAGGTTAAATGTAACAACCCTCCATCCCCATTCTTTTTCCCTCTAAGGAACTCTTAATGGACCATACAGATCCATTCATTAACTGAAATTACTGTGATTTCCATCAGCTATTCAGCTTGGTTTGATAATTCTCCTCTGCAACCATTCAAAGCAACTACTTGTGTTTGAATTCCTCCCTCTCTCCAAGCCAACAAACATGCTGATTTTTTCTATTTATCATTTCAAAGTGAGAAAATTATTTTGATACGAACCATATTGTTACACAAGATGATAATTATTAAACGTTGTGTAGATTTCCTTTGCCACGTTCACTGATTTGTAAATTGATTGTGGATGGATATTTTCTAAGTTCTCCAGAACAAGACAATGTTGTCTCATTGACAATAAATCCAGCACCCTTAAGGGAAATGCCTTACTTTAGCTAACAATAACATGTACCTAAAATCTGCAGCTCAAATGATGACACCACAATGTGTTAACAGCATGAAACAATGTGTTTAATCAGAGTTAAGATTGATTATTGATTTGCTCTCAGCAAGTCTTGAGAGGGTCCACATCAGGCCCTTTCAAAAATGTTTGTCACGCAGTAACAATCATCCACGGCAATTGAAAAGCAAATAAATGCATGTGTGCTTCCATGAACGCATAAATGAGATGTTCTTTCACTGCAGCTTGGGCTGAATTTGCATTCAAACTACACAAGAAATGTGTCTGAGAAGGTGGCCTGTGCCCATAAATATGTCGATGATTTTACAGATTTTTTTTTTCCACACCATTATAGCTTTATTTATGTCTTTCACCTGTGGAAAGTCACAAAATATGTTTGTACCGAAGGAGACGTGCACTATTCATTAAAAAAAAAAAAAAAACAACAACAGAAAAACACAAAAACATAAACAAATAAATACCCCATGCAGGGAAGCCATAGTAGCAACAAGTACCCATAAAAGGCGAAGCATTAAGTAGATTTATGTAAGTAGCAATGAGCTTTGTTTGGATAAGGAAGCAAAATATCTTGTCAGAATTAAAATATGCATCAGCCTTTTAAAACCTACACAGGATTTCAGACAAAGAAAACTGAAATAAAAAAATGGAGAAGGCAAATTGTAAGTCAGGATCTGATCATGCTGACTTATGGTTAAAAAGCCAGTTATGAATAATGAGAAAACCTGGCTGCCGAACCAGTTGCCTCCAAGGTTATCGTTTTTTTTTTTAGAATAGGTTTCTTTGGAACTCTTGTTTTTAAAAAAAATGCGATAGTAAACAAGTAGCTGATGAAAGTGTTATAAAATCGCATTTCAACCATGGCATCAAGGAGATTATTTAAAGCGCATAAAGAAAAAAAACATAAATTTAACCGGTATGGCAAACATGAATACCTACTGACCCTGTATACTATACTCTACGATTTGCATTTTCAACAAGGAATTTTGTTATTTGAATTGAATTTGCGGCAAATATTAGCTATTCAAATCGGAATTTCATTCAATTGATGCAAAATCATTTGGTATGAAAAAAAGTCTGATCGTTATCGGCATAGAGATGAATGAAAATGCCGTAAACACAACCAACACGACAAGATGAAGGAAATCTCTGCATGGAACCAGATTAGAATCCTATTGAACACAAAATTTCAAAGGGAAATAGTTGAAATCGAGCGGCCCACAGAGACGGATAAACTTACAAGCCCATTTAAATTAGTCCCAACCAACCAATTGGACCAGTTGGGTGAATTGTGATCTGTAGTGAGAGCATGGAACAGGTTGAGGAAAATCTTGAGAGGTGGAGGTTTGCTCTAGAAAGGAGAGGAATGAAGGTTAGTCGCAGCAAGACAGAATATATGTGTGTGAATGAGAGGAACCCGGGTGGAACGGTGAGGCTGCAGGGAGTGGAGATCAAGAAGTTGGAGGATTTCAGGTACTTAGGGTCAACAGTCCAGAGCAACGGAGAGTGTGGTAAAGAGGTTAAGAAACAGGTTCAAGCAGATTGGAATGGGTGGAGAAAAGTTTCAGGGGTTCTTTGTGATAGAAGAATTTCATATAGAATGAAAGGAAAGGTTTACAAAACAGTGGTGAGACCAGCGATGCTGTATGGTTTGGAGACAGTGGCGATGAACAAAAGACAGGAGGCAGAGCTGGAGGTAGCAGAGATGAAGATGTTAAGGTTCCCTTAGGGAGTGACGAGGATGGATGGAATCAGAAATGAGTCAATCAGGGGGACAGTTCATGTTAGATGTCTTGGAGAGAAGTTCAGAGAAGCCAGACTGAGATGGTTGGGTCAAGTACAGAGGAGGGATAGGGACTATATTGGTAGACGGATTCTGGAATGGGAGATGCCAGGCAGGAGGTCTAGAGGAAGACCAAAGAGAAGATTTATGGACGTAGTGAGAAAAGATATGAAGGTAGTTGGTGTGAGAGAGGAGGATACAGAGAATAGGGT
This sequence comes from Fistularia tabacaria, assembly GCA_901007705.1. Lineage (NCBI taxonomy): Eukaryota > Metazoa > Chordata > Actinopteri > Syngnathiformes > Fistulariidae > Fistularia > Fistularia tabacaria. The sequence continues at coordinate 334,837 of CAAKHD010001870.1, forward strand.
TAGATGGAGGAGGATGATTCATATTGGCGACCCCTGAAAAGGCAAAAGCCGAAAGGAAAAGAAGAAGAAGAGGAGGGTGAATTTAAAAGAAAATTATAAAGAAAGCCAGACATAAAGAAGCACTGTTAACAGTACTTTTTTTGTTATCATCAATCATTGTGTTATCATGAGTGACTTTCAAATGACCAGTTTCAACTGAATGCATTCAAAAACATGGTGTATTTGGGAGATATTTAAGCATTTGGGCGAGGACTTGTATAAACCTTTCAAGAGCCTTTCTTACACAATATTTAAACAGAGCCAGGAAAATGTTTTGTTTACAACAGCCAGGAAATTAGCATGTTTGTATGGAAATACAAATTAATGGCATGAAGGGTGTGAGCCAACTCAATTAATGTCATTTAAAAACAACAATAAGGAGAGTGATGACGAAAGAGCCAGACCGATGGTAGATTTGAAACCTGTGTCATGTCCACCAAGGAAAAAACAAAAGGGGACTGTAAAATCTGGGACAGTTATCCTGCTGGAATTTGATGATCAAGGAATATTATCACAGATATCACTACATTCATCCAGAAGATAGAGAGATAGAGAGAGATAGAAACAGAGAATTTACAATGGAAAAAAGTTTTCCACACCAGTTCCGGAATTTTCTTTGTTCAAATAAATGCTGCCCCTTATTATCATTGTAGTTGCAGTCGTAATAATGATAACAAAGACAATGACAACAATTACTGTACTGATACACCTCCATTTTTCTATAATTTCACCTAAAAGTTACAGATACTGGGTCTCTTTGTGCCCTTGGTCTTTGGTTCTTATTTGTTAATAGCCTTTAGCCCTTGTGGTTTTATCGTTGTAATGTTGGTGCTGGTGAAAGTCAACATACAATGACACAGATGCATCTTTTAAAGTCCTTTTGTACCCCAAGACCGTAGCACTTAGTTCAAGGTTGTTTATTATTGGAAGCACAAGCTGTCCTTTTCACAAAATGCTAAAAATGCAAAACACACAATTTGTGTATCATCAAATAAAATCAATTTGTGAACAGAGCATAGGCACTTGTCAAATTGATATGATTGAGGTGGCTTCTGAAACGGCTTCTTTGGCAACAGTGTAGCCAACAATACTAAACAGAGCTGCAATGGGCTGCAGAGTGGGATATAGTGAAGTCAAAGGGGATTGTAGTACCATGGTGTTGCTGTGGCTTATCTTAGTCCTCACAGAAAAGGAATGAAATTCCTCTTTTGTACAAGGATGCTGAAAAGCTCAATTTTTAGGTTTAAGGGTGCATTTATTTCTAAGTGTTTTTGACAACCGTTACTTACAAATTTTGCGGAACAAGTATTGTGGGGTTTTTTTCGCAAGTGCATCAACCCTCCAAACAATTTCAGACTGACGTTTGTGATACCTTTGCCCCCTTTTTGTGGAAAGATTGATTGTTTTAGTTCTGTAGATGAGAACATTGAGGTGATGTTTACATTCATTTTCCCTTCCTATTTCGAAGTAGCAAGTTGCTTGTTCGCATTTTTGCTCGATGCAACTTGTTTATGTTTAGAGGATAGTTTGTGAACTGTAACCCACCTGGAGTCTGCCCACATATTATTCTACATAAAATAAGATTTAATTTGCATGACAAGTGAGAAGATATCCGTCACTTTTTTGTCTTTTTTTTCAGCAGAGCTCCTTGTATCTACATCTGGCATTTTCCAAAAGATAGTAAACAAATTATTTAATTGGATGCCTCTGACTCCACATCAGTATTCTGAATAAAAATTTGACATTTGAATACAGGGGCAATTAATCCATGTCCCACCTGCTCTATTGTCCTTGGCATCTGAAAAAGTCTCCAAATACCAGCCATCCGTTATCTGATCGCCGTTGCCGATAGATAACCTCATTCGACCAAACTCAATATTATCATCCTCAAGGATTGCGGTTATGCCTCACAGGATTGTGCACTACAGTGGCTTGTGTTGCACAAACAATCAAACAAGTGACGCTTGTCAATTATTTTTTTTCAGAAAGAACTACATGGATTTGTTGCCAGATCAAGTGTCTGTTTGTCATCAGTTGGCTATTGAATCTAAGCAACGCTGCGTGAAACCATGTTATGTGACGGTTGGTTGGAAAGCAGTCATCATTGTCATGCAGAGAGGGTTCTTCCTCACCTTCTGTCCTTTGAGACATGTGGTTAAAATATCCTGCAAAAGCAAAAGCAGTTCTATTTACAAAAAAAAAGGCCAGAGAGTGTGCCTTTGACCGGAAGCCATTGATTACTAAATGTAAGGTTATATTTTTGATCGTCAAACATAAGAGTGAAAGAGTTCAAAATGATTTCTAGAGGTGCATCCGAACATAATAAAATGTAACATTGAACAGCCACTTCAGAGATTGCAGGGGAAGACCTGGTACTCAATGTTTTTACTGTCCGTGAAGGAGGACTCATTGATCATCGTAACAAACTCCTTAGGCCAGACCAAGGGGGGGAGGCATCATTCAAGTCTAAGTAATGCAAGTTCCTCTATAAACATTTCTAAGTTGCAAATAGATAGAATAAAAGTAAGAAATAAAAAATCAGATTCCTTCTATTTCCTGTGGACTAATGTCTTTATTCAATTATTTAATCAATTAATTAATTGGTGTATTGTTCAGACTTTTTCCTCTCAAAGACAGCAGCAAGCAAAAGAAGAGCCACAAAAACATGGCGTTCACTTAAAATTGCAGCATCAACTGTTGAACTCCTAGTGACAAAATGACATGAACAGCATAAGCAACTACACATCCGCTTACAAACCCATTCCACCTAACCTTTACCCTGATCAAGTTAAATGTTTGACTTAAGCAATGAATGTCGGCATGATTTTAACCCCACTCTGGTAAATTTCAATTTTTTCGAAAAAAAAAAAAAAAAAAATGGAATTTAGCACTCAGTATAAAAAAGCTGACAATTCGAAACACAATATTTGTTAAAACGTAGAATTTAAAAAATGTATTTACTTGAGTACTTATATATTTAGCTGTGAGATAAAGTCGCAGGGCTGTCTGTTACATTTTCACTATCATTTTCAGGAATCTTGAAAAGAGAAGAAAAAAAAAAACTTCTTCTACAAACCACTTAAATTATATAGTCAGATTTATTGCCTGACCCTGGCAGATCAACTAAATCTCAAGAGTACCTTGTCTAAAAAGTTTTCCCTTCAAAACCAGGAGCTTTGCAAACGTACTCTGAAACAAGCAGACAAACAAAGCATAGTTGGATTTGTGAATTATAAAAATCATTACATGTCTATTGTGCAACTCGGTCTGAGAATCAACTCCAACAATATAACGCAGTGATTCACATCAGTGGTTGGGTTTATTATTATTTCTTTATCATCGCTCCTCTGGATGCACTGCTGGCGGCAAAGTAAGAATTTCATTGTACAGTGAAACAGGTTCCTAGACTTTACAGGTGACAGTAAATCCTTTCAATCCTGAATAATCAGGAGCAATTCTTGGATCAATCACCTGGTTTAACATGTTACAGCTTAAATTATGCACAAGACCATCACTGTTGACCAAAATATAGTCTGTTTTTCACTTAGGACAGGATAATTTTTGTCAGGCTTCCGATCACTAATGTGGCGTCAGTGATGATAATTAGCTGTCAGTGTCATGTGCTTAATACTTGATAAGGCTAATGCGCTAAAACAATGGCCTGTCACTCCCTAGTAATCATTAAAAAGTCTTGTGATTATTTCCTTGAAACTTTCCAATCAACTGTTAACATATTGAGAAAACTCTCTCTTGATAATTATCATTGTTTGGCAAATTACATCTGCAAATGCAAATTTTGTACAATGACAATTTTTAAGGCTGTGTGTAAAATAAATGAAGACAATTAATCAGTTATATTGACCTTAGATATTTCAAGCAATAATGTTTATATATGTACATTGATAGATATTTAACAACCAGCAAAAATGTAATCAATTCTATGCCTTTTTTTTTTTTTTTTCCGTCCGACTAATGTCGATGAGCAGATGGCTAAGCATGCCTGCCAGGCATTGACCATGTTAACCATCCCCACATCTTGTCAGTCATGTCTCCTTACATTGGCTGTGTTCAACACGCCGGTGTGGTAGACAAGAGGCTGTCTCAAAAGAAGCATGTTATAAAAACAGCTGGCCCATGGCATACATGCAAGGCAAAGTCATGCTTAATACAAGTGTCTTCGCACGCAGGAATCGCACATAGAATAATCCACACACCACACAAGCTATCTAAAGAGAAGCTTTTCAGAGGATAGACAGCTTCTGAATACGGCAGAGCATTGGACAACAGTATGCTGAGGCAAATACTGCGGCTCAACAAATGTGTTGATCTGTGTGCATTGGCACAACCGGTGCCGCGCTATCTTGCTCAGGGAGACATCTTTTCTACTCCTCCCTAACTTTCTCAGCCGTCGCGGTGGGAGCTCATTCAGCACACAGGTGCTTTTTCTATCCATATTCGTTGTTAAATCACCATATTGGTCTTTTCTCATCCAGAGTCCACATCCAATATGGAATTGAAACCATAAATTATATACATATCAGGAAACAATGGGGTTCAATGGGGTGCCTTTCTGAAGAAGAAATGTACACTTGTCGCCTCATTGCTCAGTCTTGGGCTCTTATTTCATTGGAAAAGTTGGAAAACTTCATTGGAAACGTAGCTGTTTGGGTGAAATGTGTCTACCCCTGGTTGTAGTTCAGGCAGCAGACGTAATGTTTCATTTAGGTTCCTTACACAACTGTTACTGTTTGAGGCCCAATGTTTTGAACCAGATGCTGTAACCAAATGTGCAACATGACAATGCTTTTTTTTCATCCAGTAAAGGGTGACATACCTCTCAAGAACTTCTTTGTGGACATATCAAAAAAAAAAAAACTATAAACATAAATTGTACATAGCTTTGCAAGGTCTTTCTTCCTGGAGATATAAATCCCTCTAGAGCCACCCTCGGTCCCCAGTTACTTAATCTTAGCTGCGTTCTGGAGTCTGTATGTAATGTACAGGGGTCTCTGGTGACTTCAGACTGCACAAGTGCCCCACAGTGGCTCAATGCTTCCATAGGCTGAGCACATCTATGAATAGACCATAAAGCACAGACGCACCCCTCTTTCACTGTGTACTCTTGGTAAGCCTTATAAGTGTGTGTTGGATATGGGTTTGGACCTGGATCAAATGTCCATCCTTCACCTCTCACAAATTCATCATCATAACCTGGGAAAGAATGAATTCACTGTTTACTTTATGCAGCCTTCTATTAATTTCATGTCAAGATTCCATATGCACCTTAGAGGGAAGTACCTTTGAAAGATAATTTTCAGAAAAATTTACCAAGTAAATTGTGAAGTGGATTAGCTGCCTCTATTTTGTAGCGTATGGTCAACAAATTTCCTCCTCTTGTCATAACAGACCTTATTTAATGAGATCGTCATTGATTAGAAAGCTGTTTCAGATATCACCTGAAAGTATTTTTTGAAAATATGATCCCTCGATTACACCTGAAGATTTGACTTTGTATGTATTTAATTATTTATTTGAGGGTTTCACCCTCTGTGCCAAGTGCCCCTGTTCGGTTTACACATCAGATATTAGTCTGGCACATACTGCCATATTAGCAGTGGGGTCACTGGGCATGCAAAGTCTTTGCCCTGTCCTTATTCAACATTGACCAGCAGCTACACAGATGCCGTCTTGGCTATGCTATGTCAGTCTTTTTCTTCCATTGCCAAACTGTTTAACATTATTCTGTCAATACAAAATGAACATCTGGATCACAAGCTTGAATCTCAAGATGAAATGCTTTTTTTACCATTTCCATGTCCGTTTTCTGCCTCATGTACTACCACATAGAACAATGCAGTTTGTTTTATTTATTCTGGAGTTTGTAAGCGCTTGTGGCTCCGATATAGCTGTGGACGTTGACGGCAACTTCGGCAAATTCAAGTTTTAGCCAAAAGAGCAACTGCACAAGGAGGGCTGAACCCCCAAATGCACGGCTTGGAGCTGGTGTGAAACTTTTTTCGGGATTTTAGTTAAGACGAAAGGGAATAAAAGTCACAATATTTTTTTTAAAAAAAGAATACAGATTCTCTGACATAGCACAAGCAAGAATTCAATATTAACTAGGGGTACCAGCCAGCGGTGCAGACGGGGCATACGACTAGGTTGAAGTGACGGGGTTCACTCAACTTTTGCATATACCGTATACCCAAATGGGGACCAGTTGGAAACAACAGAGGGACTGAGGAAGAGAAAACAGGGGCATACCATCAACAGAAAAAGCATCATTACAAAAGAAACAGATCTTTGGAAAGGGTATAGACTAGATGAAATGAAACCGTGCAAAGTGGAACCCATGTCTCTAGGTATCGATGTACCTCTCTTGGAACGTGACTTTCTAAGCTTCTCTTTACCATTAGCTTTTTAGGCGATGTTCGGTATCAGCACAACTGTGTGAGATTACACTGCAAAAAAGCCACAGCAGCTTCAATGCCAAACCACAGAAAATGCTCAAAACTGTCACTGTGAAGCACAATCAATGCAGAGGGCTAATTAGCTGCTCCCTAGTATGCACATCCATCCTGAGCACACTTTAAAAGTGTATTGGCAGAATTGAATGTCGACTATTTTATGTTTTGGCCAAAGTGTGATGCCCAAGCCCAAGTGGGTCATCACCATCGAGTTATAGCAGCACCCTGATAGAAAATACAGTTGAGCCCATCACAGCTATTTTCAACATTGTTTTCTTGCAGTTTACTCATCAAAATTTGACCGTAGACCTTATATACCCATAAGACAGATCATCGAATGCATGTGTTGTTAAAAGAACAAAATAAATCACCTAACATAAATTTGGTTGATTTTAACATTTTCATCAAAATTACTTAAATGACGCTTGCAGTTTTCTTATAAATGACAACAGTAACGAAACTATTGAGAGTTATGATCTGAAAATGTTCAATATTGCTATGAGATGTTTGGTGTTGGACACCCACTGCCTTGCATTATTCTCTTCTGAAATATGATTTATATGTCTATATATATATATATATATATATATATATATATATGATGGATGAATAAATGTCTAGCTTCTTGAGGTTCACAATCACTGATTGGAGTATAATCAAAGGAATAATGTGATGATTTGTAATTGATCACAAACACAAGTTATTATATTGTTGGACAATTTTCTTGGCTGGAAATGAAAGAAAATACATACATACGTTCTCATTTTGCTTAAGAATGAAAAGGAATTCATGAAAAGGAAAAATACGGGCACAACTACATGCTAATAGAAATAACACCAGCACCCAATGGCTTGTCTAACTGCTTAGTTTCCACTGACAGAAATTGGTCCGGAGTACAAACACAATACACTTGCACAAAGTGTCTCAAACTGAACTGATGCAGACAGTATAAAACAATTACTCCATACAAGAAAGAGTAAAGCAAAGCACAGAATCTGAAATAAAAAGCTCTGACTCAAATACCAACTTTTTAAATTTAACTCCAATGTTTTCAAGTACTCATGTTAACAGTTTTCTCTTTGGAGCCATTTTGCAGTTGAGCCATGAGTCCAGAGGGAGGGTATTAGTGATCCTGGAAATATCCAGGCTAATTTGTGATTTAATACCATCACAGAACAGAGATTTGACTCACCACTCAATGAAATAAAGTTATGGGTAAAATGAGCAGGGATGAAGAAATAGTAAGTGACATAACTTTGTTGTATGTGAAAACTACTAAAGAATGAATCAAGCCATTATTGGTTCTATGCTGCAAAAGAAACAATACCAGATATTCAAACAATTGAATAGAATTAAATCAAGCAAAATAAAATAAATGGAATTAAAAGATAGATGAATAAATAAAGTAGAATTAACTAAACAATTAGACTCTTATGTAAAATAACTATGCATAGAAATGAAAAGTTAACACATTCACAAAGACAAACTGACAGATTTGCAGATTGAGAGATAGATCGAAATGCATGTATGTTTATTGTACTTTAGTGATACCTTTAGCACCAACAGATGAATTGGATATTCCATTATGCCCTTAAATAGGAAGATATCTTTACGGTCCCCATCCCTTTATATTGTTGCAATGAAAAGCCTTGAGATTCGAGAATACGCTCAGCAGTCAATTTAGTCTGTATTCTGCAACTTTTTTTTATAGTCTGTATGCAGTTGTAAGAAAAATACAGTTGCCTGCAGCACATTAAATTATCTGAATTGTTTCTGGGCATGATGAATCATTGCGGGGTGTGATAAATTGGCACCCTATTGTAATTATATTTACATAATGTGCTTTGTGCTTCATTTCCGCTACGACGTGTTCAGAAAATTTTCCTCTCACGGCGCATTGTTGACGTATCGAAAGTTTAATCCAAAACACACACACAATTCAGTAGCTATATAGAACCCAGTGGGCTTATTTGACATATACAATTTCAAAATAAATTGGTGAATTATGGTTTATGTACACCCTCAGTGATAAACCGCTGAAAAAAATATTCGTTCATGTTTGAACAAAGACAGAAAAAATAAAAAAAACGTTAAATGCTTTCTTCAGTTCCATAAGTCCTGGAAAGAATAGAATGCTGATACAAGCTGCGCTCTGTAATTATAATATCCCAAGTCATTCTCAAAGTACTTTTGGGAGGATTTAGACATGCATTTTGAAGTTATGATAATCTCTGTCACAGGATACATCATGCTCTTTGAAGAAAAAAAAATTGTATTCAAAGACACCCATTCAGACACATACTGTGTACACACACACACACGCACACACACACACACACACACTTCCAATTGTCTCTGTCTTGGTGGTAGACTATGATAATTGGACAGCTTTTCTTCCAAATATGTCATTTATCTAGTGCTGCTTCGCATTCCCAACATGTTGATATTAGTTCTTTTAAGTATTTTGAAGACAGCAATGAGGAAATAAAATTACATTACGAATACATAATGTTAAACAGTAACTGCAGACATTATTGTAAATGTGTCATCCTGACATGGCTTAGATCTTCATAAGTCAGCTTTGCTTACCTGGAGATTTACCGGAGCAATGATGAGTTTCTTATATCTGAGCATAGCTCATTATGTCAAACAGACGCTAAATTCCGTTTGTGAAATGTGCTGTAGCATGAAGCAGCTTGACAATAACGATCTTAATAATCTTCCAGCAACTCATCAATGAAGCAGGAAACAGGTTCCCGTGTGTGTCAGTCAGGACAAACTCATGTGACACCTCATGTAGTACAAAGTTACCCAAAATAGTTCAAAGCAAAACGACACAAGCATGAACATCAATCCATCCATTGTCTGCCGCTTATCCTGCTTCGGGTCACGGGGGATGCTGGAGCCCATCCCAGCTAGCAGCGGGTGAGAGGTGGGGTACTCCCTGGACCGGTTGCCAGTCAATCAAAGGGGCCTTACATGTATAGACAGACAACCATTCACTCTCTCATTAGGGGCAATTTTTTCCTCAGTTTTTCTAATTAACCTGCTGCATGTTTTTGGACTGTGGGAGGAAACCGGAGAAGCCTGAGGAACCCCACGCAGACAGCGGGAGAACATAATAATTAAAAAAAAAACCTTTGCGCAACCGTGCCAACCAATCATGAACATGAGAAGTGGCAAATACAATATAATGTGATTAAAATGTATTTATCAAAGTGTTTCTAACTTAACTACCAAAGTGGAGGAACCACTTGAAATCAGAATTAATAGTTATTAAATCTTAACTGATTCTCTTGTTGTCATACTCTGGGATCTCATCTTCTAGTTCCTAGTTTCTTGTCAGAGTCCATCGTCCTTTACTATTTTTATATTTTCGTTTCTGTGTTCGATTGCTGTTTATCGTAGCATTGTATTCAAAACTGTTTAGCTGACACTCACCTGCAGTCAGGCCATCGGGTTCTCATCCTTGCCAAGCCGGTCAGTCTGTCAAGTCTTAAACAACCATATCAACCCCGCTGTTATCAGTGTTATGCACTATTTCAGGCGATCATTGGGGTCACTCAAGGATTTGCGGACACTTTTGAAGTTCACAATCAAAGATTCCTCTGATCGACCGGTCAATGGTGAACCACAGCTCTCACCTACTGACATAGGCTGGAGTAGCATTGCAGCCATTTAGATAATGATGTTAGTAAATGAATGACTTCTACGTTTCTGATTCCCAAGGAAGTGTTTTTAGGGGGAACTGGAGTTATGTGTTGAGCCTTTTTGGTTCTTTCTTGTCACAGCCTTGGCAGCTGTATCCTATATCAGCTGTAGCTGTCTGATATATGTCTGAGACGGATCCATGAGTAGGCAGTTTCAGTAATCCTGTCTGCTGGATATAAATGCATGTAGAAGTCTCTCTCGACGATGTTGAGATATCGAGTACTTAGGTTTCTAACCTGATTGGTACTTTTCAATGACAGACTGTGGAGTCAGGCACCACTTTGAGTCTGCCTGTCTTTCGATATGCAGTCCATGAGATTCGTTCAAACAGCGACCATTGATTATACATAGGAACAGACGACTGTTTTGCATGACTTTCAGGCTCATGGGCAAATGTTAACTTTTAATATATTTATCGTAGTATTAAGACAATCTGTTTTTTACAGACAATGACAGAATGAGACCAAAAGCAGCAACGTCCGGTCGTACAAAAACTATGGCTTTTCCTGAATCAGTACTGTTACTAATGCGAACCTCGGTAGGGGTGGTCTTAGTATTGAGATGAATAAGAGGCAGCCACACTGGTGAGAAGAAGAACTTAAAGTATAAGGCTAAGAAAACTGTTAAACTAGAGGGACTAGCCAGTACCCTGTGAGTCTATCAAAGGTCCCTGAGGTCTCTGAGCTAATTGCCTGCAAGAAGGCTGGCTTAAAGTTGAAGCAGAAACTGAGGGTGCCTGACTAAAGTTCTACAGCATATCCACAACCACTCCCAGCACTCACATGTCGTTTCAAAATATATGATTACAAAGAAACACTTTGAAATCTAATTTCAGTTATTCCTCCCACACCAATCGAACATACTATTCATATCCTCAATTCAACTCCTAACTGTTTACACCACTGGGTTCTGATCTGCCTCCCACAGATGTTATTAAATTTTTACACGCATGAATTTAAAGTAACAGTCACACTTTTTTTTCACGGTCAGACTGGAAAATGGTTCAAGTATTCCAAATTATTTATTGCTTAGAGGGGGAAGGAAAATTTATTTGTAAAGCGCATTTTACACCAGAGGCGGCCAGAAGTGCTTTGCAAAGTATGCAGGAGGACAAACATGAGACAAAAAACAAAAAAACGTAATGAAAAGCACGTTAAAATAAAATGATAACACTACAAAGAGATAGGTATTCCTACAGCTTGGATTTAACAGTTTATTGTTTCACCCTGGCAACTAAAGCTAAACACAGATTCTTTGTGCTTTTTCCTTGATGAACTGGTTTAATCTGAAACTATGAGGACACGTGACCTGTGTGCAGCAATTGGAGGTCAGTCCTGAGTCTGAAATGTTCAGCGGTACAGTATGAAGGGACACATCCATATTTTATTCTGGCCCGTGGCAAGAGCCGAGCTATACATAGCACTTTATCCCTGCTCTTAAAAAAAAAAAGCAGAGACCTTAAAATATGCTCGTACAGCCACAAGCTTGCAGAAAAGAGGGATGTTTGACGAAAGATGGGACGGCACATTCTTCTCAGTCTCTAGGAATAACAAAGCATGAGGCAGCATGTTGGAATCCGACAGAGATCACTGTTTATGAAAGCTGCAGATGGCTTCAAGTACTTTTGTTTGAGAAATGTATCCTTTGTGCCCTGCCCTAATAAGAATTCAGTCTCTCAGCCTGTTCTTTTTATGATGTCAGGAAATGAAATGGTGTGAAACCCTTTTTAAATCTGTTGTGCACAAGTCATTATTACATTGATTTCTGTAAGAAGATAACATTGATTACCAATCCATGATGCCCCAGCATGATCCACCACCATTTCCTTAAGGTTCTTTGGTTTTCTCTAAATTATGAAAAACATCCATCAGTCTTCTTCCGCTTATCCGAAGTTGGGTCATGGGGGCAGCAGTCGGAGCAGGGAGGCCCAGACTTCCCTCCACCCAGCCACGTGGTCCAGCTCTTCTGGGGGGACCCAAAGGCGTCCCAGGCCAGCCTAGAGACATAGTCTCTCCAGCATGTCCTGGGTCTTCCCCTTGGTCTCCTCCCAGATGGACATGCCCGGAATACCTCCTCTGGGACGTGTCCAGGAGGCATCCTAACCAGATGTCCATGCCATCTCATCTGGCTCCTCTCTATGCGGAGGAACAGCAACTCTACTCAGAGTTGGCCGAACTTCTCACCTTATCACAAAGGGAGAGTCTGGCCAACCTGCGGTGAAATTTCATTTCTGCCGCTTGTATCCACGATCTCGTTCTTTTGGTCACTACCCACAGCTCATGACCATAGGTGAGGGTAGGAATGTAGATCAACTGGTAAATTGACAGCTTTGCCTTCTGGTGCAGCTCCCTCTTTACCGTGACAGACTGGTACAGAGTCTGCGTCACAGCAGATGCTGCACCGATCCGCCTTTTGATCTCCCGCTCCATCCCTCCCTCACTCATGAACAAGACCCCGAGATACTCGAACTCCTCCACTTGGGGCAGGACCTCTTCCCCGACCTGGAGTTGGCATTCCACCCATTTCCGGACCATGGTCTCTGATTTGGAGGTGCTAATCCTCATCCCGGGCGCTTCACACTCGACTGCGAACCGCTCCAGCAAGAGCTGGAGATCATGGCCTGATGAAGCCAACAGGACCACATCATCATCAAAAAGCAGAGACTTGATCCTGTGGCCACCAAACAAGATCCCCTAGACGCCCTGGCTGCGCCTAGAAATTATGTCCATAAAAGTTTTGAACAGAGTCAGAGACAAAGGGCAGCCCTGACGGAGTCCAACTCTCACCGGAAACAAGTCTGACTTACAAACGGCGATGCGGACCAAGCTCCGACACCTGTCACATAGGGAACAAACAGCCCGTATAATGGGGTTTGTAACCCCGTAATCCCGGAGACCCCCCCTCAGAGGATTGGGGTGTGCTTGGCCTGCTGGTACCTGTCAGCTCCCTCCCTAACACCACAGGCCAAAAAGGCCCGATAGGACACCTTCAGTTTGACAGCATTACTCAACGCTGGGGTCCACCACCGGGTTTGAGGGTTGCCACTCTGTCAGGTGCAGACCGCCTTACGGCTGCAGCTCCAGTCTGCCGCCTCGACGATGGAAGCGCGGAACATGGCCCATTTGGACTCAATGTCCCCCGCCTCCCTCGGGACGTCTAACCGTCTAACAGGGGACTCTGCCAGAGGTTCCTAGCAGATCCTCACGTTAAGTTTGGGTCTGCCAGGTCTGACCGACATCCTTCCCCACCTTCGGAGCCAGCTCTGCCCCTCTCTTCACCCGAGTGTCAGGGACGTGTGGCTGCAGGTCCGAAGAAACGACCACAAAGAACTGCGGCCTAAGGTGCGCTGGTGCCAAGAGCTCATATAATCACGCCCCTCCAAGTCGCAGTGCTGCTGCCCATGTGAGTGTTGAAGTCTCCCTGGAATCCCCAAGAATGGTTGGTAAACTTAACTGCTGTTGGGTGCATAGCCACAAACAACAGTCAGAAGCTGTTCCCCCACCTGGAGGCAGAGGGTGGCTACCCTCTCGTCCACCAGGTTGAACCCCAGGCGCTGAGTCGGGGGGCAATCAATATGCCCACCCCTGCCGGGTGCCTGTACCTGGGGGCAACTCCAGAGTAAAAAAGAGCACAGCCCCTCTCAAGAGTCCTGGATCCACACCACATGGTATGCATCGAGGTGAGTCAGACCCTATCTAGTCGGAATCTGTTAGCCTCGCGCACCAGCACTGGCTCCTTCCCAACCAGAGAGGTGACATTCCATGTCCCTTGAGCCAGCTTCTGCAGCCGAGGGTCAGACTGCCAAGGTCCCCCGCTCCGGCCAACATCCGGCTCTCACTGCATCCTACTCCCTCCTGTGGGCGGTGAGACCAGGGGAAAGGGGATCCATGTCGTCCCTTCGGGCTGTGCCCGGCCGAGCCCCATGGGTGCAGGCCCGGCCACCAGGCGTTCGCCATCGAGCCCCAACCCCGGGGGCTGGCTCCAGGGGAGACCCCGGTGACCGGCGTCCGAGCAGGGGAAAACTAGGTCCAAAGTTGTTTTCCGTCATGAGAGTCTTCTAAGCCCCGCTTGTATGAAACACATGCTGAAGGTTAATTGGAGCCCGTAAATTGGCGTGTTAATGAGAGAGTGAATGGTATATGTTATATGTTAACAACTGGCGACCGGTCCAGGGTGAACCCCACCTCTCGCCTAATGAGAAATGGGATAGGCTCCAGCACCCCCGTTACCCTATGAGTGGTTTAATCGATGTTGATAATGGATGAATGAACTTCACATTAAAATATCATGGAGGTTATCCATAGCTAACTATGAAAATGTTTGAGGAAAATAAATCAACTCTTGAAGGGTAAATGCAGAAGTCCCATGTGGTGTTTAAAAAAAAAAGAAACATTACTAACATTCACTCATATACACGGATGAACATTAGTACCCATACACTTGCATGACCAAGCTTGAACGGTTGTTTATCACAAAAAAGATATTTAATATCTAATCAAAATGCACACTGTTGGTGAAATGCACTCCAAATCAAACACATGAAAAACAAAGAGCCCTGATTAAACATCACAGAGAAAACAAAGGAAAAAAGACTGAAAAAGACGAAACCCAAAGTCTTAAGGGGGATTTCTTCTTCCTTTTGAGAGGATCAAACTGATGTCTCATCATCTGTGCGAACTGTACTCAACGGATATCAGGGATCAGCCAGACGCCATATTATCACCGGCCTGTTTCTTTAATTTCATCATCACAGCATTTTATAAAGTTACAGCAACTCCAATACAGTCTCTAAAAATGAAAAATGTTCAGTGAGAGCCATATCACCCTCCACGGCCCTCACCAGGAGTGCAACAGTGACAGGTAGCTGAACAGCTGCATATCTGGCCTCACCTGTGCCTTGTTTACTGACTCTACCACTGACTTCTTTTGTTGAGCTTGACATTTTAACGATGTGCCAAATGGGGCATCACTGACATGGTTTATGATCAAAGAGCACACATTTTTCCTCCATATTTTATCTTTTTTTTTTTTTTTTTTTTTAATTTTCCCCACACCATACAGCACAAGGATGAAAGGAAAGTATAAAATTACTTGTCCTGTTCTTATAATTGTCACAGAATGTTCTTGGGTCTTTCTACCAAACAAACAAAAAAAAACATCATTATTATTATCTGAGGTCTGAGGCCATCCCAAGTCCGAATAAATGCAGAGGGTCGCGCCAGGAAGGTCATTTTGCTTAAAAATTATGCCAAAAAACAAATATTCTAATCACACAGTACAGGAGGGGGAAGACCAAATGGAAAAGATTATTGTTCCTGTTATTTTGATTTTATTTTGGTCAAAATTCTTCAATTTTTTATATGATTCCACCCAAAAAATGTATTTAACCAAATTATTATTATTCATTTGCAGAGAGGTTTACAAAACAAGTGGTGAGACCAGCGATGCTGTATGGTTTGGAGACAGTGGCACTGAACAAAAGACAGGAGGCAGAGCTGGAGGTAGCAGAGATGAAGATGTTGAGGTTCTCTTAGGGAGTGACGAGGATGGATAGGATCAGGAATGAGTCCATTAGGGGGACAGCTCATGTTAGATGTTTTGGAGAGAAGTTCAGAGAAGCCAGACTGAGATGGTTGGGTCATGTACAGAGGAGGGATAGTGAATATATTGGTAAAAGGTTGCTTGAATTGGAGATGCCAGGCAGGAGGTCTGGAGGAAGACCGAAGAGAAGGTTTATGGACGTAGTGAGAGAAGATATGAAGGTAGTTGGTGTGAGAGAGGAGGATACAGAGAATATGGTTAGATGGAGAAGGTTGATTCGCTGTGGCGACCCCTGAAAGGGAAAAGATGAAAGGAAAAGAAGAAGAAGAAGAAGATTATTATATATTTGCAAAGAGGGTTTTAGTTTTATTAAATGCTAAATGTCCTACTTGTCACAGTTCATTTAGGCACTAATAAAAAAATTAATATGGGAACAAAATTCTGGCAAGTGACAACTGACTTCTTGAGATGAATAACAAACATTGTGACTGGTAAAAAATAGATAAATGAACGAATAAATAAGTGCTTTGATATAGTATTTTTTTTGCACTTTAATCTATGAATACGTAAATTTGGTGGCACGACATTACGGTCCATTTTGGCAATTTGCATTATTATTACCTCTAAATTGCCAAATACGTCTCTCAACCACTTTCCCCAATGATAATCCAAGGTATTAGATAACAAAAATTCAAAATGCCTTAAAAACTAATAAACTGGTCACAAAGGAATTTGGCTATGACAGGTTGATATATATCATGAGGTTCATACCTACTGGAAAATACTCAAGAAAAGTAAATAGATCAGTGCAGATAGTTACTTCTTCAAAGTCAGTTTTACTCCTGGTTCAATATGCACACATGGTAATTATAAATTAATTCCTAAGCACACAGAAAACATGCTTTTCATCCTGCTTTTTTTTTTTTTAAAGAAAAACATATTTCTCTGCCAATTCCGGTTCCCAATTTGAGGGTTTACGACATTAGCTTTCAAATTTCTGTTAGAAGATTGCAGTCCATCCCTTCTCTGAAGTTGGCCTGGGAAAGCTGACAAATGATGTGTGTGAACAGTCATCACTGTGAAATTAGCCTCAGGAGTTACTGGGCCCTGTCTGGCCTTGAAAAAGGAGAGTGGAGCGCTGCCAGCATGGATGTGGAACATTATCTCAGTCAACCTTTTCTTCTATAGTGGCAAAAAATACGTCCCGCCTTTTGTCTTGGCTGTATATAGCTTACAGTGAAATAGTTCTGTAAATGTCAAAGGTAATGAGTGCCAATGTGTTCATTGGCTGTTTATGATTTAATCCAGTATATGGTTCAAATTATTTTATTTATTAGAAATTTACATTCAAGACAACACTTGGCACTATAATCCCCGAGCAACATGATGCACTTGATCCTTTGCACCATTCTTGAGACGTAAAGAAGTCTTTCATATTGCTCTTGGCTGACGCACATGCTGTTGATGTCACTAAAATTGATTTATAAGAGAACTAATAGAGCTGACCCTGAACTCCAATCCCAGCCACTTATGCTCATCCTGAGGGATTTGCATATTTGACAGCCTGAATCACAGATGCAGCTCAAGTTGAAAACCGCTTCCATGAGGACACACCTAATCCTTAAGACACACAGGGAGCAGATATGTTGTGATGCACACACAGAGTGGAGTGAGATTTGTTCTCCTATTGCAACAGATCTTCCCCCCCCCTGTTTAACGGTCCTCCATGTACCCTCTCAGATGTTTTTAACGAGAGAGATATTTACTTGCCCTGTTTAAATTGGCTGTCTTCAGCCAAATATATTATCCACTGAATGTTCAATGTGCCAGTATGTAAATAAATAAGTAAATACTCATGGTGCTTCCGCTTAACAACAAGAAGTTCACTAGTTCCATCCTGACAGGAGGTCTTTCTGTGTTGAGTTTGAATGTTCTCCCTCATGTCTGCGTCGGTTCCCTCCGGGTTCCTCCCACAGTCCATAAACATGCAACAGGTTCATTGGAGACCTAAACAAATGGTTGTTTGTCTCTTTGGGGCCCCAGGATCGATCCATGATGAACCCCCCACCCCCACCCCACCCCCGCCAAATGACAGCTCGGATAACCCCCCCTTAGCTGCAGGATAAACAATATCAATGAAAAACTGAATACATACATGCATACTGTACTTAAATCAACCAAAAATGTGTCATTTTTGCACTCCAAGAATTAAGATTCTTTCAGCAATAAATATTTTTTGAACGTTATTTATTCACATTCATTCCATCCATTAATTGTGTATCTAGAATAGAGATTCTTATGTCTTTTTTCACATCCCCAGATCCCTTTTTCTATCAAATATCCTCTGTTTTAGTTCACCCCTCCATCTAATCATGCATTAGCTCATACTCTCTCTCTGCATCTTGTGGCCCTCATACCCGGTTGTCCTCTTGCTTTTCCAAATGATGTGCATACTCCATCTTTCTAATACCTGTGGCATTTAGGTGCAATATGACGGAAACCCAATATGAAATTGTTTTGTGCTTCGAAAATGTACTGTCACACACTAACACACACATGCACACACACACAAACACACACACACTCACATGCACGCATAAACGCATAAGCACGCACACACAGCTTACCCTTCCAGAGCCTCCTGCTCCTCCTCCAACTCAGTGCAGGGGACAATAGATATTTTCTTGTGTAGATTATCAATATTACTGTACTTCTCCTCTCACTTCTGCAATATTGCGAACAAAGCAAAGAGGACAAATTCTTAGTGCATATTAAGCATGCACACGCACATATGCATATACACACACACGCAACGCTCTTCAAGAAAACTGAGGAATATAAGGTTTCTGCTTTTGTTACAACTGTCGATGCTTTTCAAAATAGGTAATGTCCTTTTGTTTACCAACACACAGTCCATATATTACACTTGGGTACTCAGTGCAGCATTTCTGGAAAGAGGGTACTCATATTGTTGCATGCGGTTCAGTGTAATTTCATTTGATTTATCCGCACAGGGAACCGCAATCTTGCAAAAACGAGGAAAACCTGACACGTGACCCACTGTAGCACCTCCGGTCCATTAAGGTGGAAAACCCACTGGCAGTAGTCTGCACCGTGTGCGGCAAGGAGCTGTCACGTGCACGCTCGAGCATGCAAACACAGAACTTGCTCGACCACTGACAAAAAAAAAACACTTTACCCTTCAGTCCTTTTTTGATCTTTTTTTTTCTTTTACGTATCACTATAACTGTCTTGAAATTGAATGCTTATTGTCTCCTATTTTTCATGCTCAGTAAGAATGTATATATTCTCTGCAATCAATTTTCGAAACCCATCAATATGCAGATTTTTGTTGTGTTATATACTTATTAAGTTAGAAATCTGTAGGTTAGGGTATTTTATTAGACCCATTTAATCAAGCTGATTAGAAAGCCCTGTGACAGATATACAACTCCTGGCGATGCCTCTCGGCTTTCATTTCTCTCTATTTCTTTCTCTGTTTGAGTCTCCCAGCCTTTCTACACTCACCTCGAGATGCCATGTCTTTACTGACAGTGGAACCTGAATCTTTTGTCTTTTTCTTTGTATCTGTCTGACCTTTCTGTCTCTTTTCACACACCTGTCACAGGTCTCAAAGGAGTCTGCCAAATGTTTCTCGGCTACAATGTACTTCTCCAATTGAAACAATGGCAAATTTAATAAATCACAGTGGGAATCAAAGCTGGGGCAAACCCCCATTTCCTCCTCATTGATTTTCTCTGCACTCATTTGCTCTGCAAAGCGTGAAGGGGAGGAGAAAACAAGAGAATAGCGATGTAAGCTGAGAATTCTGTGTGCACCTGCTGTGTTATGTGCTCTTCTGAAGGTAGTGGCTAAAAAGAAGTGGTGAGAAAGCAGGTAATGGTAGTAATATATTAATATGTATTAAAAAAAAAAAAAAAAAGAAAGAAAAAAGAAGACTGCAGGAATTTAATTTCTTGGGCTCACAGTTTTCTTTTTCCCCACAGATTTTTTTGTAAAATTAAAACAGCAGGGGTTTGCAGGGTCCAAAGATCTACAGAAATGTTCCCCAACATTTCCCTCGAGGCTACATCTGCTTCGGTGAATACAAATGCTGCCAGGCTGGCGGGCTGTCTTGCCGGATGGCTAAGAATACAAACGGTTGATGTTAGAACATGCTTATGAAAGGGATGGTATAAATTGTAAATAGATGAAAAAGTGTTTCATTTATGCTTATTTACTCATGGATGTTCACGTTAAATTTAAATGGGCTTTTGCTGTACTTTATGAATTATATTAAACTGCATGGTTTAAATTAGGTTTCCTTCCTCAAGCTTTCATTTTAACTCCTATTGAAAATTACAAAACCTTGAAAGCGAGCTTTTTTTTGCGGCATGTTTAAAATTCAACATTTAGGAAAATAATATCAAATATGTAAATTAAAATCAGCTTCCTCTTGGAGACAGATATATTCAATAATAAATAAAAACATTTAAATAAATAAAACGCTTGCTTCTCAACTGGTAGTCATTATCATATTTTAGTGATAGTTAGGTAAGTAGTCAAAAAAGTTTTTGATTTACACATATAATATATATATATATATATATATATATATATATATATATATATATATATATATTAAAAATATGTCTTGATTAATGGCAATCATGAGTAAAATTGATATTTTTGCTGTTGGCTCCTGTGACTGCGGCCTAGTAAGTATATGCTTTCTGACAATCCGAAAAAATTCCACCCCCTCAGGATGTTTGTGCGTGTGTCTGTGTGTTTGGATTA
Organism: Fistularia tabacaria; assembly: GCA_901007705.1. NCBI lineage: Eukaryota > Metazoa > Chordata > Actinopteri > Syngnathiformes > Fistulariidae > Fistularia > Fistularia tabacaria. Next base: position 355,392 of record CAAKHD010001870.1, read on the forward strand.
GTATAATTCTAAATTCATAAAGGAATAAAGTGTACCGGAACCAAATAGGGCAGATGATGATGATCAGTTGTCAATCAAACATCCAAAAAAATTCTAGTCAAAAAATATGAAGAGCGAGGATGGATTTGAAAACTAGAGTGAAAATAAATTGAAAAATGACAAATCCAGTTGGGGTCAGTTTTGATTCATGCTGTACGATTAAGATTTAAATAACGAATGAATGACTGCAAACAATAGTGTTTATAAATGTTTGAGATTTTAATATTCCATTCTACTGTATCCTTCAAAATGTATGATTTAGTTGTGACTGTTTATACAAGGGAAAAAAACGTCACATTTGTCGTCACACTGATGAAAACGATGGCGAGTCAACGGTCTCACAGGCATGCGTGTCAGCTTGCATTTATAAATATGCAGACAAATGTAATTGTAAGCATGTTTAACATCTTAGTTTAGTTTGTTAGCATAATGTTCATTGGGAATTAGCATAAACATTCTGCACAATCACTGATCCATTATTTTACAGTTGAATCTTCTAAAAGACAAGGAATACATGCATATATACAGGAAACAACTTCATTTTTCCACTGATGTCTCACATCCTGAAATGGGATTTGTAATTGAGTCTGACATCATGGGGCAAGTACTAATTATACAGTGTCTGGTGCCTCCAGTTTGTGAGTCAAACGCGCACACGCACACGCACGCGCGCGCACACACACACACACACACACACACACACGCGCACACACACACACACACACACACACACACACTATAATCCAGATTTTAAGCTGTATCATCACCTGCTTCAGGGCATCTCAGCATCACTGAAAAAAACAACAGCGCCTTGTCTCACTAAGCTGAGGGAAATCTCCTCTTGAGCCGATGATGAATAAGGGTCAGCCATTATTTTTGGACAAAAAGTCATGGTCAAAGGTTTTAGTTTCAGTGAGAGAGTAATTCCCATAGGCTGTATCAGCGATTTGGTGGAATCCGGCTGGGTCTTGTTCATTTGGCTTTGTGGTGTCCTTCAGTGTATTTTCTGCTGACATTACAACTGTTGCCCTTCCTGGTGCCGGGTATCAGTTTCTATGAAGGTGCAGGCAGAAATGTATCAGATTCTACTGAAGTATAAAAGATTATATTCTTATAAATGGTTACTTGTCCTTTGGTTAGCTTGTTAAAAGATAAATAAATAAATGAATGTAATTTAATTGGCTTGCAATCAGTTTTTAAATAAAAGTAAATGTTCAGTGACTTACACAAAAACAAAACGCATGTGACTGGCCGCCTGCATTATTTCAAGCTCAATCACATTCCCTCAGCAGGTACAACACAGAACACTGGGTGAAGGGTTATCTTCTTACAGAAAGTATTGTGGGTCCCCAGGAAAACATGGGCTGAGGAAGGATACTGTTGACATCCACTGCTTATTAGACACTGGTACAACTCTCAGCACTGATAAGAGAGTGACTGTAGATAAGAGATGAAAAGGGGTGAAATAAAGGCGGTGGAACTTTTGCTGACATTGAACTCAAAATGAGGAGTCGGTGTTGTCGGGAGGTCGATGGTAAAACAAAGTCAGCAGGTTTTCGACGGCTGAATTCGGAATAACAACCAAAACAAAGGTGAACCAAACATGATCGCTGTAAACACACGTATCTGTTATTCCTAACTGACCTCAAGAAGGATCTTTTTGATGAAACGATTGTGAGTCTGACCTCTCACCGCTTTCTGACGCACTTTTGTTTCGAAGACGTTTGGTATATGAGCACTTTTGGTGGAGCCATCATCTCTTCTCATCTTAAAATAGTACAAACTGAAAGAGAACAAAAACACCATAGCATGAAATATGGATGGAAGCAGTTAACCTCAAACATGGTGTGACACACTCCCATCAATCACAGGAGGCCAAAGCTTAAGTGCCGGCAGCCCAGCTCCACATGTTTGTTTACTGAGCCGAAATACAAAAATCCTCCGAGCATTATATGTGTACGGCCTAACCTTTAGCACGGACCCTGATTCCCCACTCACTGATATCACAATGCCATGACGGAGGCTCTCCTTTGTTTAAAGAAAGGGTTAAAGGAGAAGCTCTTACCCTCACTTGAAGAAAACCTCTCAGGGTGTGATTATTTGAACTCATCCTTTGTATATCATCTCGTGCCTAACTGAAAAAAAAAAAGTATGGTTTCCATATCTGGCTTTAGCTCATAGTGGAGCACAGAATAACTGCACTCGACAACAACATTTACTCATTTTTCCCTCAGCTGAAGGTTTTAGGTGATTTAGTAACAGTTTCAAAAAACATGAGAAAAATAGAATCCCAAATAATAATTTTAGGATATACAGATTATATAATGCCATCATGGTGGCAGAGTGGTTAGCGCTACTGCCTCCAAGCAAAAAAGATCCTGGTTTGTTCCCCACATGGGGCCTCCCCCCAGGTTCTCCAGTTTCCTCCAACATCTAGGAACATGCGGAAGGTTCATTGGAGCCTCAGTTGTTCGGCCTTGTTTATGCATGAGTGAGTTGTTGCTTGTCTCCATATGCGGCACTGTGATTGACAGGTGACCAGTCTGGAACAGACTCCTGCGTCTCCAGCGACCCCGAGTGCGGGATAAGTGGTGTATATAATGAATGAATGAAAGATTACATAATGATGATTTATTATTTTGATTAATAATAATTGTATCAAAGGCTTTTATTATTGCATAATAAAGCAACAACGACACAAACCCCTATTGGCCCAAAATGTTTTATATGTAGGACAATTAGAGTCAAATAAGATAAGAATCGGTAATGGCAGCTAATTTAATGCTACTTAAGAGGCTGTTCTATGCAATAGCACATAAGCCTAAAGACCCTGTAATGGGATTTTAGGCACTGGCATTGACTTGAGTTTATCTCTGAACACTTATCATTGAAGTTGGAGTTCCCGCATGGTCCCAGGATTTAAAAGAATGATAAAATAAAACATATGGCATTTTTTAATGCATGTATTAGTTATTTTATTTATGATATTATTCCATTTTAGCAAATTAGAAAGTCTGGAAAGTGCCGGTTTTTCGTTTCTAAGTCATAACATTTGCAACTCTAATTGAAAATGAAGTACAAATATGTTAATCTCCTCCTGTCTGAAAATACCTTCAAGCAAGTGATTCACAAGCGCTGCTCTGCATATATAATGAGGTCTGCGTGTGAGTGTTTATAACCAAATGAAAAGCGATCAAGCTTTGAACCATACTGTGCATTCATCTGGGAATTACAGTACAATTCGAGAAAGACTCGGGTTCGGCGAGTTTGAAAACGGAGGGGAAACCTGCGCCGTCTCAGAGCCAGAAAATGCAGGAATCACTGTTGTTAATAACTGTGTCATGTTTTAAAAGGAGTTCCTGTATGGCAGAAGCAGGAAGAAAGGACTCCTTCAGTACATGGCACATTCCGTTCACAGCCCAGGGTTGGTGCAAGTGCACTTCAGTTTACAACAACATTGCCAGAAGCGCTGCTATCCGAACTGCTGCGGCATCAAAGACAGTATGCTTCCTTTAAAAAAAATGCGTTGTGTCAGTCGGAGACATTTTTTGTTGTGCTTTTGTTCTTTCCTATTAAGGAGGAGGAAAAAAAAACAAAACAAAAAAACATATCTCCCTGTGGGGAATAGAATGAATGGTTTCAGAATTCCACAAAAAAAAAAAAAAAAAAAGAAACTTAAAAAATGAGTCAAACAGCACAGTTTATCTTAAAGTGATAAATGTGTCACGCATGTAAAAAATAAATAAATAAATAAATGAATAAAACGCTCCCAGTTGCCTCGAGTAGCTCCGGGGTGTAAGTACAGTGACAGCCCTTACCGAGTGCTACAAATGCACATGGTGGCATTTAGCATCTCTATCAGGTACAGCGAGGCTCGACATAAACTGATTCTACCGATTATGAGATGTAGCTCTTCATTAAATGAATGAATAAATAAATAAATACACAATTACATGAATGCATTTTAATTGTAACAATAATCCTTCCATTCAGTCTTTCATTACTGTGTGCCCAAGGTCACAGGGGAACAAGAGCCTATCCAAACTTCAACTTGGTGCCAAAAAGATCAATAAAATAACCTTGAAAATTATAGAGTATAGTAAAACAAATATAGATTAATGTGTTCTTATCGTGTCTGCAAGGAACACTACATACATTTGTAAATGTTGGAGATACTATATTGTAATTAAACAGATAGATATATGGGCCTCAACTGAATATGTGTGGGTTCATTTTAAATGCTTCCAAGGAACGGTAAAACAGATTTCCAGGATTTGATTGTTTATTCTTTTGCTGTTTTTCTTTTTTACATTTTAGTTTTGCAAGATAAACTCAAAAATCTGGAGTAAAAATACAACATATTTTCAAAGAGGTTTATTTACATGCAGTGGTTTACATTATTTGTTCTATCTGGTTACAATGTTCTTGAACAAATTCCCTGATGGCAACATCAACTGTAGTTCATCAAGCTGACTTCAACTACAAATGAAGGCAAACAAACATCATTATGAGGATTATTTCAACTTAAAGAAATCTGTAATACATCTGCCTCCTATCTATGATGTAAAATGCAATGGGGTTATGCCTGCGTCTTCCCTTTCACCCTTGTCCCTTTTATCATTCTCTCCTTCGGCTTTGCATTCTCATTTAGATGCATGATGAGTATCCAGAGGGAGTAACACATCACCATTATTCATAGAAAGAGTACACCTCAGAGCCTGACTGACAGATAAAAAGATGCGGTTAATAGGTTGGGTTACTTTTGATTTGTTTGATGGATAGTCCATTTTCAGGAAGAGAGCTAAACTCATGTTGTTGACAATGCTGTTTTCAAAGCTGACCACACACTTATTTGTTTTGAGTCTCCACAACCCATGTTAAACTTGCGGCTATAAAATCATAACCTTGCTAAGAATCAGTTTGGGAAGAGTATATTATTTTCCAGAGTTCTCATTCATTCATTTATGGATGTATTTATTTGTGTATTTATGTACACATTTCTTTACATTTTTACTGTATTTATTTATACATGTATGTATTTATTGGTTATCCTAATATTTTTATCATTATTAGCAAATTATGATTAACCTTTACTTATTTGCTTAATTGTTTTAAATGTTCATTTATTCATTCATGCATTTATTTTCATATCTATCTATCTATCAATCGATCTATCAATTGAATCTAGCTCATGTTAGCATGCACGGCGCAGAGCATATTTATTTCTGCCTTTGTGTAATTTCCTAGCTGTGAGGAATGGGAGACAATCAGCTCTCTCGGAAACAGTTTTTCCCTACAGCCAGTTGTTTCAGAATTACTCATCAGGAAGAGTGAGACTGAGCCATCAGGGGAGGACTAGCCAGAATCCCTGTAGAGATGAGGCAATATTGAATTGATAGAATCCTTTGAAGGCCAGAACACAAAAAAAAAAAAATCTTAAAAACAGGAAATTTAACATACTACTGCTTTTTTAGAATGTCTAAACGGAACAGTCAAGTGTCTAATGATGCATGTTCTTTTATCTGAAATGTGCCTTAAAATATACAACAAGCTATTTCGGTCCGCCATGAATGAGCTCAGCTCGTATCTGTGCATGTGTTTTCACCACATCTTTAGTGTCTGACACTAACTGCGAACTGATTTTCACTTGAAAGCCTTGTGGCACGCCTGCCATTCTCACTTTGTCATTCTCTGTCATAGCCATCGACCCAAAAAAGGAATCAGTGGAGGATTTGATGCAGAGGTTCCAGGACAGCTTCCGCGTAACCAACACGCAAACAGACATGTCTCACTATCAGCACGTCATCCACAGCTCGTCGACAGGCCGCCGGAGGGCCCCGAGCAACACCAGAGGTACGACGCTCAAAAAGTTATCTTTTTGATGGGAAGATGCAACGCAAGCGAGATGTATCGATTCCTTATCTATATTGTTTATCCAGCACACAGGGTGGTGGGGATCAAGTAAAAGCTTTGAAAAATTGAAATACCCTACCGGGACAGTTCAGTACATCTACTTAAAGGGGACGCAGCAATGTTTTTGTAATAGCAGGTTTTCCACAGCTTTTTATCATGGCATCCTTAGTATGACGACAAGATTAATACCATTGCATTAGTCAGAGACCCCCACAACTTATCAACTTAATCTCATTTTATTGTTTTTAGTCTATGCTCATTACATCCCGTGCACAGTTTCCATACCCCAGCTGTTTCCTGTTAATGATTGTTTATCTCTTTGTTCAAATTCAAAAATGGATTGTTATTAACGTTTCTTTTTCTCTATTTATTTATTTATTTATTTTATTTTTGGGGGGCAGACAGTTTTTCTGTCATTTTGAAGGACCCAGATTTATTTATTTATTCTAGTTTTGATTCTATACTGCTGGTGATTGGATCAAAACAAAAAGAAAAAAAAAAGTGTTAAATGTCACCTTAGAACAAGTCCTGCTTCCAAATTCAGGTGTGTGTCCTCAGACCCTGTGAATGCCAATTCGTTGAGATACCCTGTTTGATGTCAACAGCAAGGGCTCTTCTTTGAGCACCTTTAATTAACATCCTCAGTTTAAGTCTGTTGGACAAAACTACAGATATAATAACAGGACACATAAACTTTGAAGGAAACTTGTGTCTTTGGCCAGATGTCAAAGCAGAAGTCAATAGGTCCAACCCAGAAGGTCAGTGCCTTATAAGCTCATTACGTATGTGGCCATGAACACCAATAGGAGATCAAGATTAACTGTATTGCAGACACTTTTCCGAATATCAAAGAAGAGGACGACAGCAGGACAAAAGTATATCATATTTCTTTGTATTATTTAAGTAAATGTGTTGCATTTCTTTTTTTTTCCTTTTTCATTCGTTTATTATATATATATATATATATATATATATATATTTTTTTTTTTTTTTTTATTTTTTTTTTTTTTTTGTGTTTTTTTTTTTTTTTTTTTTTTTTCCCCTGAAAATTGTGACACAGAAGCTCAGTTTGTTTTTCCCTCTTTAACACCATAAAGCCGAGGGGGGGGGGGGTGAGTCCTGTGTTGGACAATGCATGCTTGTAATG
>CAAKHD010001870.1:365265-378977 GCA_901007705.1 Fistularia tabacaria
GTGTGTGTTTGTGCTCACACTTCTCCCTGTCTATTCGGACCACATATCCCACTTGTTGTCGGATTTGCCGTCCTTCGGGGCATTCAAACGCAAGTCACCCTGATTTGTGAGTCACCATTTAGGCTGAAGTCTTGTTTAAGGTGAAAGTTAGACCGGACACTGTTATGGCTGTGGTTTTGGCCGATCTCCGGCTAATAAATAAAAGTCAACGCAATGCCCTCTAGAGTAATGGACGCGTGACTCTTTCGTGCGTCTGAGAGAGTGTTTATGGCCCATTGTGCTTGAATTCATCTTGTGTCCGGCGCACTGTGCAGCAGTGCTGCGTCTTCACTGCAGACAAAACATAGTGATTACAGTTTGAGGCTTGAAGCCCTTGAGCTCCTCTTCTGCAGGACACAAAGCAGATCTGCTAGAGGAAGGTGTTTGTTTGTTTGTTTGTTTCTCTTGGTTTTGTCTAAAAGGGACCAGCAGAGACTTTCATGCATACGGCTAATTTATAGTGCAAATCACTGATAAATATTATCAGTGATTTGGTATCTAAGGGATATCTATGTGAAGATTAGTATGCTTTCCTTAGATGATGTTATTGAAGACTCACGTTGAACTAGTTTTGAGGGAGATTATTAATTTTACCATCCTTTTCTAAATTTAGGTTAAAACCCCTCAGTAATCAGCTATAACAACTCCATGTGCTCAGGGGGCAGTGTTTTTAAAAGACTGCTTATGTGTCTGAGCAGACTCCATGGCTGTAGAACACTATCAGATTGTTTTGCAGAAAATATGTGCACTAACTTTATGCATGTACCATTTAAAAAAGAACCAGCGGAAGAAAACATTAATTCTGTGAGAGGAAATATGTTAAAGCCCCCTAGCATGTATATAAGCGACATGTAAACAACTCTTCAATTACAAGTCCTCATCCTCATTTTGAGTAAGTACAATTAATTTAACTGTACATGGAGTTTTTACATTTGTATGAATGTCTTGGATATTGAGATTTCCATCCAGAGCTGTTAAATACGAATACTGGTTCCAGTCACAAGAGATGTTCTGGATATATGGGCAGATTGACATGTTGCGAGGAGGGCTAGTTAAGAGCTAGGTGGAGGGATGCTGAGGATAGAACTGCCAGGCAGGAGGTCTAGAAGAAGAACGGAGAGGAGAGTTAAGGATGGAGGGATAGAGGACATGAAGTTAGTTGGTGTGAGAGAAGAGGATGCAGAGGACAGGCTTAGGTGGAGGCAGGTGGAGCCAACGAATAGAATTGAAAGAAATAAATAAATAAAAAAAGTCATCATGCCATAGAATTTAAATAGCTCAAAAGATAAAATCCCTTGAAAGACATTCTGGTAATCTTCTGATCAAAATAATATCAGTAGCCGCCCTAATTAGAGCCTTCCCAACAGTCCTCAGCTTTTCATATTTGGATTACTTCAAAGCTTATTTACTTATTTATTTATTTTCTTTTTCACCAGGACACAGCGTGAATTATCAATTACTTGAGCTACATCGCGCTGACCTTTAATTCTCTGTGAGTATTTGTGAGGGGTCCGGGACTGTCTCGCAGATACTCTCCCCCTTCTCATGTTTGTCAGTTCGGGCGCAGAAGTCCATTGATGCTGACAATTATATGAAAATATGTATCCCTGCGGCGTGTTCATAACTCTAAAAGGTTAATGGGAAACACAAACGCATCAATGCTGTGACAGACCATCTGCTTTTCCAAACACTAAAACTTATCTTTTGTGCTTAGCTGTTGTGACGGTTGCATCGGTGAGTATCGCCTCATCGAAACGTCAGTGTCATTAATTGATCGTGTGATATGATTAAGCAACATTGTCGTTTTAGCGTGAACTCAATAAGATCGGAAGTACTGTCATTATTATAATCATCACATCTGCTTCTTGGTTTGTTTAGTTTGTAACGGCATACAGTTTCAGTACACACGCGGGAGTCAATATATGCTTGCATCCGAAACGAGGCACTGCGAAAACCCTGATAAAGTACTTAGAAAGAGGACCAGCATCATTCCCTTGTCTATTATATAAGCTAAAATAAAAGTCCCAGTTTGACGTCGGTCGGGTTCTCTTTATATAGGTTTATGGTTTTGTTGTTTTTTGTTTTTATTTTAAGGGTTAATTGTGTATAGTTTCCATGGAAATAAAAAAAAATAATAATAATAATAAATAAAGAAAGAATAAGATAAAATCAAAAATCTACATCAAACAGTATGTGGGCGCTTAAAGGTCGTTTGCAAAAGTAGCTACTTAGCCGGCAGTCACTGTGTTTCATACGCAACGTCAATGACCGCAAACAATCACAATGAGCGCTCACCCATTCAAACTGTTTCTGCAATCAGCCAGTCAGCTTGCCAGCAGTGAATAAAACGTCCCTTTGTGCATTTTATCCATTTCAAATCATTTTCAAACTGCAGCGGTCCGTTAGGCCAATCAATACAGTCTTGACTTGTAAATGGCATCATTTTGAAAATAAAAACTGAGTAGTATCGAAAAAGCTCTCCTGTAATCGCAGTTGGGGTACAGAGGGGATACTGTTTTGAGAGGAGTTACTGCTTTCTAATGTAACTCCTTTGCTGTATCCCTGCACACTGTCCTTGTTAACAGGTGACAGAAAAACTTAGAGCATGGCTGGAAAAGGTCCGCTGTGTCAGAAATTAACCTTTAACTGCCTGTCGGACCCTTTCAGCAATCACATACATAAAATCCCTGATTGGTCTCCTTCTGCTCCTAACCGGTGGTTTATTAGTTTCAGATTGGCAGATGTGCTTTTCATGCTTGGGGAGATAAAATGAAATGAAATGAAAAAAAAATATATAAATATGACTAAATAAAAGGAGCAAGGAATGAACAAACACTCAAGTGTAAAAGGCAAGCAGTGCCTTGTTAAATCTCCCACCTTTACAAGTGCGTTCTCTCCCATATAATGGGTGGCAAGTCATAAATCTCAGCAGTAAAATGTGTTGGGACTTATATTCTGGTGCCCCATGTAATAATTTTTGAGCAGGACTTAGTTGTTTATGTGGAGTCTGTGTGTGTGTGTGTGTGTGTGTGTGTGTGTGTGTGTGTGTGTCCTCGGTTTCCTTTATTCATGAAGTCTGAAAACCAGGTTCCCACTCCTATTTCTTCTGAGTAATGTTCTTTGTGCCAGATCCCATTTAAATGCTGTGGGGTTAGTATTTGATCAGAATGTATTTGTGAATTATAAATTAAGGGGCAAGGGAAGCAATTGCATCACTTATGTGTCCCAACAGAGGATTTACGATTTGTTTGTATATTTGTGTGTTTGTGTGAAAAGCCTTAAAAATAGTCCAATACTTATGAGGTAAAACACTGTTTTGACAAAAAAAGAAAAGAAATAAAACCCAGGGACTTGAAGGAGGAGGGGGTGAGCGATCACGATAAACTTTTGGATGCAAAAGTAACAGCAAGCGACGGGCAGCGGAAAACCTCAGCGAATGAATACAAAGGTTGACTGGATTCTCTTCCACTCTGAATCCATTGGCTTTGCACCTTTTTGTCGGACTGAATCTTCTAAACTTTCTATCCTGATAGTGATAATTCAGGTGTGTTTGAAACTGGTCTTATTTTCTCCACAGTGGAAAAATTTATTTATAAATTCATGTACGCAAATAACTATTATTTTATGTGTCTTTTGACGTACTGTATATCAGACAAAATGTGGAAATTTTTAAATTAGATGCCCATGTGTTTAACTAAGCATTGGATTTGCGATCAGGCTATTTGCATAAATACATTTCAGTGAAACCGACTTTTTGATTTTGCAGTCTTTCAGATGTTGAATTATCCGTTATAAATGGCAAGTGGTCACCATTTTGTAAGACTCCAGATACCAGTTAGAAAATATTTCCTGCCCAAATTCGATGCTATGTCAGAAGGCCTGACAGCATAATGCCTCTGTGGGTTCATGTGATTACTTGCCATTGAAGCATTTGGCGACTGATGTTGTCAACTTAACTCACTCATATTGTCAAAATACATGTAATTTAAATAGGAGCAATTATTGCATGAGTATATGCACCTTATTTCATGAGCACCTGAAATGACATTTTGGAGTTTAGCAGCAAAAGGGTTCTTTGTATCAACCATTAAAAGCCACACATCGTATTAAGCAGTATGTGATGCATGAACAGAATGCGGGTCAAAATCCACCTGCTGTCATGGATAGAGGCAGTTGCAAACTCAATATACCATTAATGTAATTTTATATAAACACTATCTAGCATCCGATTTGGCTTTTTTTTTGTTTACTTTTGCACAGATGATGAACCCTTCCCCGTTAACTGAGTAGACGTTTTTTTTTTTTCAAATTTGAGTTTCTTTTTTTTTTTTGCAGATTGTAAAGCTTTCAAAGCCAAATATATGATCTGTGAAATCGGATAACATGAATGAAGCTGTCTTGACTTGGATCTTATCTAGCTGCTGCAACTCATTCAGCTAGCTATATCAATCTGTCTTTAAGAATGTGTTAGAATGTGTGCTATTCAGGTAATGCTGTGGTTTACTTTTTTTTTGGTCTTAAGGGCTTATCATTATTTTGCATGTAGAATCACCATAAAATAAAAACAATTACCTTTGGAAAATATCTGTAACCTTTAAATAGGCAGTACATATACAGGTATACATTATTATCATTGTATACCTTATCAATGTGACTTGTCTGCATAGAACAGTATAATCTTGCACAATTTTATTTAGACATGAAAATTAAAAAACACCTCACACAGATGATAGCACGCCCAAGACACAACCTATTTTCCCTTCTTCGCTTCAGTAGGAGGTAAAGATCAATGAACGCTAGAACTGCCAGACAAAGGGACTTTATTTTCCCCCCTCAAGCCATCACTCTTTACACAAAAACCCCACAACACCATACACACAACGTCATACTGAAAACACGTGCACCATTGTGTATGTGATCATCAATATTTATAATTCTATTTATTGGATTCTCTCATTTTTGCACTACCTCCCTCATTCCTTATGTGAGTCACCACCTTATCACTTGAACGGACATTGCACTCCACACTGGAATGTTTTGGTCAGGTTTTTTTTTTGCTCTCTTTCTCCTCTATCTCCAGTGCATTGGCCGCTCTCTTCTTCAAGGACTACTCAGTAATAGTTATAGGTAGCAGTCACATTCATGTAAACCTGAATTTCAATCTAAGTGCTTGTTGGCAGGCTGGTTTCCAGAGGCCTTGCGTACATTTGTCAGATCTCATCCCATTCATTTCTAACTCACTCCTTATAGTTTGTAGCCTTGACCCATTGGTCATGCGGTACCTCTATAAGAGCGATCCAAGACTGGATGTGAAGGCACAGTATATTATAGTACTAGCTCAGTATTATTTTATATATGCTGCTTTGTTGTTGTTTTTTTTCCCTTGAGGAATATGCTTAGTTTTTATTATTTAGATTAAACTCATTACCTTACCTCCCTGCCCCTGCTTTCCCAATAACTGTTAATTATTGTTATTGCAGGGATTATTGGACAACCACCTCCTGTTTATGGTTTGTTTTCCAGATACCTCATGCATGCGCTCATTCTTATTTATAAATGTCGCACTTTCCACTATATCATCTGTTCTCTGAATCCCGCAAACATTAAATCAAAATCTTATCGCTGGTGGAAAAAAATAAAGAATTAAAATGCATTCACATGACTTATGATCACATATTGCACAGTCTCCTCCTGTTCTTGATTTATTTACACTGACGTCATAAACCTTTCACAAATCTGTAAATTCATATCACCATTTGATGAAAAAAGAAAACACAATATAGAGAATATAATTCATCACCGCTATGAAAATGCACTCATATTCATATCTGACATTTCTTGACATGAAGCTTTGATACATCAATGTAAAGATGAAATAAGCTGATGTGATGTATAAGAAAAATGTTTGGTATGTCTTTCACACCAATATACTGCCTGTGTGTTTGTGTTTTTTTCTCTACGATGCATCAAAATGATCCAAATAACAAAAGAAGGTTGTGGAAGATATTTTCTTTGGTCTATTAATTTGCGATTCATTACGAATTTCCACAAATGTAACTTCTTTTGCTCTCTGTTGCCACCCACGCTGCCTGGAAAGCATGTAACCACTGCCAAATTAGCGTAGGCCATTAATTCCAGTTGTTTTACTTCGAAGAATACTCATCACTTACGATTAATGGAATTGTGATTTTTACACGCACTGCCAGCTTGTCAGAATTGAGCCAGTAAGATACCAATTGGTGACCGGGTCATATCATGAGCATTGTTAAACACAGTACACCACCTGATACTAAAATGAAGGTGTGTTATGAAAGTTATGGAAAATGAGTGTGTGACTTCTGGAATTTGAAGACGGGGTGACATTTTGGTCGATATCATTCAGTGTTAAAAATTAAACATGCAAACCAAGCAGTGGCTCAGTGGTTAGCACTTAAGTCTCACACCTAGAAGGTTCCTGCTTAGATACTTGGGCCTTTCAGTGTGGCGTCTCCATGTTCTGTGTAAATTTCCCTCCAGATTTTCCATTTTCCTCCCGCAGTCCAAAAAAAAAAAAAAAGGTGGTTCATTGGAGACCATAAATCGTCCAGACATGTGAATGTGAGGCCGAATGGTTGTATTTCTCAATTTGATGTGTGAATAGTTGGATGTCTCTTTATGTAGCCCTGAAATCGACTGGTGATTAGTCCAGTGTGAACCCCACCTCTTGTCCAGTGACCTCTAGGGTAGGCCTGTCTTTAGAAACAAAAGAAACAAAACAAAACAAAAAAAAACAAATACATCGCGGCAAAATAAAGTTTATTGCTGTGGCGCCTGCAGCTCAAGAAAGCCTCAAAGAGCTATCAGCAGCACCAGTTGAGTAATCTTGCTGTAGGCGATGCGTGTTGGCATATTCAGTGACCTAACGGCCTGGATCTCCAGCCAGCCTCAGACCATGATAAATCAAACAGGTTGCAAGAAGATTGAACTTTTGAGTACAAGGTTTCCTATAATTCTTTTGGCATATTAAATGCCAATGCCAATGTCAAAGTTCTCCCAACCTTCTGAAGACGTCCCGGACGACATCCTGCCTCATTTTCCAGGGGCCTCTTGTGGTTTGACATATTGTCTGCACAAACCTGCAGGTCCAAATTTTTTGCCCTGTTTTTTTTTTTTTTTTTTTTTTTTTTTCCCTTGAGTGAATTCTGCAGACACTGCCCATGTATCTCAACGCCCCCTTCCTCTTCCTCAAGATTCCATTTTCAACAAAATATATTTAATTTCATACATTTTCTGTGTTTCCTGCAAACCAGTACAGCCGAGCAGATTTGAAATTAACGTTATGATAGAGCCATACATAATTTGGTACAAAATTATACCAGCAGACAGAAAAAAAGGGGGGGGGGGGGATTTGCATGCTGCTGTCTCTGTGGCAGATTGTGCAAGTGAATATATAATTTATTGGAGTCCTGTTCTATCACATCATCATCATCATCGAAGTCCTGCCTTATTAACTCGGGGTTTGGGATTAGTAATTTTGACTGATGAATTCTCCATCTAACGGTTAACTTCACTTGGCTTCCAATGCACTGTAGCATATACCCCCCTTTGACATTGTATTTATTTGAAGGTCATGTACTTTATAAATTATGAAATTAATAAATTGAAGTTTCTTAAGGAGCCAAGATTCTCACATTTAGCATTGTGTTGAACCTTTCTAAAGATTAGAAATAAAAAGATGAAATGTTTCTACAGTGAAATCATAATTTAATGAATGTTGTATGTGTGGATTTAAAGAGCAGCTCTAAGCCAGCCTCAAATCGAATATGATTGGGCCACTAAGAGGCTATACCATTATAATTTTACCAAGATAAGTAAATGCCACTCTGATTCATCTAAGGAGGCAAATTAATGCACAGCTGCAAGGCTCATCATTTCATTAAGAGCAGTAGTTATCATAGTTGACCTCCATGCATGCACTACATTTTGTGCTCCTATTTCTGCTACAAATATATCTCACAAATCAGAAGATGGGTAAGCGTGTTCACATCAAGTGATATCACAACCCTTTGGATAAAAAAAAAAAATAATGCACTGCTATATATGTATCATCTGTGCGGTTTGGCTGTAGATGTTGATAAAAATTTCACAGCAAGTAAGTGGTGGAAATTAACCAGTTCAAAATGTCATACCCAGTGGCAAAAGCAAATTCTTGTATTATTTTAGATTACTTGTCAACCCCCCAGTGTCTCGAATACGTCGCAAATCCCTGACAACTGTCACTTTGTGGCAGTCCCAGGGCTTTTAGCTGGGATATGTGTTTTTGATGTCACCGAGGCAAGGTAGTGCAAACAAAGCCTCTTAACTCATGCTCTCACCCCGGCTTCACACTGCCATGCTCACACAGGCACAAATTCAAACACTCTGGGGACGTGACCTAGTTTGATTAGCAAATTGTGCTCCAGATACCTGATATAAAGACGGACAAATTACCATCCCTGGTCCACAGATCAAACAAGGGGAGACAGGACAAATAGGACTGGCAAATCAGACCTCCTCAGCAGGCTGTAATCACATTTAGACATGTCCAATCATCACTTAGCATCCAATTAGCTGGCTAAAATGTGGCACCGGTGTCTATCACTGTTGTACTTATGAAGCATATCAAGTAGACTATCAGTAGTGCTGCGCTAAGTATGCAAAGTTCAAGGTGAAGCAATGCAACTGCAGGACCCGTGCACAAAACATGCAGCATCAAAATAAAGCTTCCAGATTAGGAAATGAGGGAACAGTGGAGAATTCATTAGTATTGTTTCTTAAATGTTATGCTCATGACATCTGTAATTGATACACATACTGTAAAACTGATGTGTGTGACTTAGGCCACTTGCCAAACACCTGACAAAAGTTGAATCTGTATTTTCCCTAAAATCCTTAAAACGCATCACTATTACTGCTACTTCTGCTATGAATAATATATTCAAATATTAATAGAAATACGATTATATTAACAAAAATATGTAGGATAAAAAATAATTATAATAAAACAAATAAAAATAAAGAATAATTTGTTGCCAATCCAACATAAGTTAGACACTTTTTTAAATGTATTTTTCTTTTATTTTCCTGTGAATTACATTGGCTTTATCTGACAAAAAAAATGTACATGAGACACATTTATTTATGGATGTATTTATTTATGTTCAGATTCATACAGAAAGTTTTATCTCCAACAATAGGGTAACTTTGATGACTAGCCCACTATTTATAGTCGTGAATGTTGAGAAATGAATTGGCAGGCGGAAATGCATCGCAGCTGGGAAGTGTACAGGGACTTCACGTCTAGCGCAATGATAAACAAATTAGTTTTATTTTAAGACATACACACAAATAGAAAACATTGTCGAGACCCAATACTGAAGTTGCTTCAGTCAGATAATTCTTATCCCGTGAACCAGAAGTGGTTTAGACAGAGGAACTTTAGGGAATTGTCCATTTATATAAAAATGAATAAAAGACCAGGGTGTAATGATTGGCAGCCTTTCAAAAGTCCAAGAGACCAGGATCTGACCTGGATCACAACCAGGAACAATAAACAGATTGGGCTATAGTCTAAAGACTATATGGCCTTAATTATGACCGTTGATGTCCTATCCAAAACCAATATTGATTATATATGATGACAAAGGTTGTTGAAATTATGAATTTATTAGGAATATTGTATCAGTGCTATAATTGCGGGATAGTGTTTGCTTTACTTGATAGGTTGTGCTACCAAGAATATGCGATGGCATGGGTTTTGATGAAACTATGCAAACAAGTGTCGTGCAAATAAGGAGATACTGCCAAGAGTTCGTCACATTACCTTTAAGCCCTTATTTATATAGATTTTTGCAAATATTAATTCATTAAATAAAACCATGTGTGACTAGTAGTTTGTGCCACCCGTATTGTCTGATAATCCAGTGAATCCTCTTTTGTCTTTATACAGTTTTGTTGAACATGAACACATCCAGAACTGAGCCATAAAATTTTGATTGTTTAACTAAGTTTACCTGCAATATAATAACCTGCAAGTTGCTATTAAGCAATGAATTAACAGCTAAAAGGTAATTTTTGTAGTTATCATTTAACACTCCTCGTTAAAACAAAAAGGAAAACAGATTGACTTTTTTTATTCTTCCTAGAATATTTTTCCCCATCAACGAATTAATCAGCCTTGACTCTACTTATACCTTTTATTTGTTTCCTTCCCTCATAATTTCACCCTCAGTATCTGGCGGTGTGTTCGGTCCTCAAGGAGAATCAGGGTCAGAGCCAGAGGATGACAACCAGATGAAGTTTTATACAGAACAGCACAGAGGACGAAGGCGTAGCAAAGGTGAGCCAAAGAGCAAGCGTACAAGAATAAATGTTTTTCCTCCAGGCACAGACAGCCATGACAAAAATAATACAGAGGAAAATTGAAAAAAGAAAAGGAAATGAATATAATTTGACATTTAGAAAAACAAACAAAACAGAAGGAATTAATTAATTCTATCCCAATCTAGTGATGCCGAATAGGTCAGCATCACTGGAAGCAAGAAGGCAGCGTGCCCTTTCCTCGCAAAGTTAAAGAGCTGCTCAACGGCAAAGCCTGATGACACAAACAGATCGGGAGCAAACAGTGTGAGCAAACAAAGGCTTTGAGCATTTCTTAGTTATAATATGGGGCTTGAAACAGAAGAACAAGTTCACATTTTCTTCACAAATATGACACCTGCGGTTACGAATGCCGTACATGTACGTTGCTTTTGTGTGATTGAAATACACTTAAATACTTCTGAAATATCAGCGTGCAAGATTTCGATTTATCAATTGAATAATTCAATCTGATTGTAATATTCTGAATAAAGTAGTTTTAAATCACTTTAGATGATTATCATTTCCTTCATTTTCCCAGTTAAAATCTATCTATTTCAGTGGGCTACAATAATTGTTACAAGAGAACCTCAGATGACGAATGCCCCGAATAACGAACAAATCGGCTTAGGAAAAGAGTTTTCGATCAAATTTTGAATCAATGTGCGAAAAACCCTTGTTGAAAAACACAAACTCACATTGTGGCGTTGTAGCATAGCAGAAGTTGTGCGTGGCAGTCCGCATTGTTCACGTCGTTCGTTGTTGTGTTCACCTATAACAACGCTTTATTATGCCTTTTACAGTAAGTTAGGCCTCAATATGGGTCCCAAAAAAATGAAAAGTGCTAGTGATAGTGGTGTTAAGAAGTAGTTAAGGGTGACAGTCAATCTGTAGAAGGAAATGATAAGAGCTACACGTGAGAGTCGTGTTCAGGTTACAGATCTTGCCAAGCGCTCTTATCATATAATACGGCTATGTCAAATCATCTGTACAATCTGGAAGAACAAAGAATCAAGGAACTTTTATTGTCATACCTGCACACCTTACAGTACGTGGTACAAATTAGTACCCAGGTCCGGTTTCAAGCCATGAAAATCAAATGAATAGAAGATGCGCTAAAGACAGCTAATGTGGCTAAAAGAGCGGCTACTTTCATAAAGCAAAGGTCTGAAGTCATAGAAGGAGTAGGAAAGTTATTGTTCGCTTGGAATCATGAAAGATAGCGTAAGTGATAAGGCTTTACATTTTTACACTGATCTGATAGTAATTAAGGTCAGTAGCAGCTCCTGAAAAAAATCATCACGGGGGCAACTTTTGCAGTGATGACTAAGGTGACCCATTAAATAAGTAGATTTACAGGTGACAGCTCCAAGGAAGGTATATGCAAGATTGTTCATGAGTGAAATTATCTACTCAAAGGATTGACCGTTCAGTCATAGAAGAATTGTGAGATTACCTTCAGATATCTCTGAATGTGAACGGAGTAGCCTGTTTGACCATTGCCCATGTGACAAAAGCAAGTTTATGTGAAGGATTCCCCATGTTTCACATGAGACTCTATCCATCCATCCATCGTCTGCCACTTATCCTGCAGTATGGGTCGCGGGGGATGCTGGAGTCTATCGCAGCTGTCATCAGGCGAGAGGCGGGTTACACCCTGGACTGGTCGTCAGTCAATCGCAGGGCCACATATATAGACTGACAACCATTCACTCAATCAGGGCGGTTTTCCCATTTTTTCCAATTAACCCGCTGAATGCTTTTGGACTGTGGGAGGAAACCCACGCAGACACAGGGAGGACATGCAAACTCCATACAGGAAGATCCCCTTGTTGGAATCGAACCAGGGTCATTCATGCTGTGAGGCTGAAGCGCTAACCACTGCAAAGGGGTGGTTCCCTGCAGGAGCATCCGTGCAGGCTGATTGGACATCACATTCAGAGGCAGCTACAATGGCCAGAACTGGTGTAACAGCAGTAAAATATGATTTCCAAAATCTTCTCCTTTTCCACGCTTTGGTGTTGCGTCACCCGCATTGCACCGATTAACAAACCGCCCCTAATTAAGTTCTCCAATTTTTTTTTCCTCCCCAAAATAAGCCCATGAAACAGTCTCTGAAGAGTACACTGTGTTTTTTAGGGGTCTGGAAAACAGATCGGTGGGATATACATCGATTCCAATGGGTAAAAAACGATTCAGTTTGCAAACCTTTTGGTTACTGAAGGATTACTATTTGACTGGTTTGTTGACAAATTAAATGACTGTTCAAGACAGGAGTACAGACCACCTGGTCCTTTCCTGATTTTTTTTTTCCTTTCTCTCTAAGGTTGCTGCGGCAGCACTTGAATATCCCCTATCTTATCTTATCCCAGTGTATTCCTGGTGTATTCAGAAAACTAAAAGTCAGAATGCATAGAGTAACGAAAATTACTTTACACCCAATGCTGCTGACATTGCAAAGAAAAAAAAAAACTGTCGTGAATGTTTGTATTTTAACCAAAATGACAAAAAAAAAAAAAAAAGCTCTTTTTTTTGGACCAGTCACATTTATTTTCAGGTATTTCACTCTCTAGCCGAGCAAGTATTATGAACAACATGTATCTGTATTTTTGAACATAATGAGCATAATTTTATGCACATTTTTTCAATGCCTGAATGGTTTTTTGTCGCATTTCTGTAGCTAATGGGGATCTTGATGAACCGTGATTGACTGTAGTTAAAATGGTCAGCAGTCTTCCATGAAATCCATCTTCAGGACTGGCTCAGCAGCTAGAAGAACCATAGTACTCCGAAAAACAGCAGACCTCAGTGGTATCGGGGGATCGTCATGCTTGGGTTACTGACCATCGATGTATGAATAAAGTTATTCTTTGCACAGACTTTACAAACAACAATCAATTATTTAAGCTATTTAAGTGGAAGGAAACACTGACTCACAAATTAAGTTCAGTGAACAAAAGTTCTGTATTTCTCGAGGCTTCACGGCTTTTGTGAAAACTTGACACGCAAGCGCTTCCTCTTTGGAAGTGAGTAAATCACCGCGCTGATCAGTTGTCATAATTTGATATGACTTACTGCGTGTCGAAAGATAACTCGAGGGGAACCGAGCCAAGGAGAGCATGTTTGACTGTGACTATTTATGAATATATATATATATATATATATATATATATATTTATTTTATTTTTTTCTATATTGTTTGACAAGGTCTCTGGCTTTGAATTTTTTTTTTTCTTTTTACCACTTTTAAATCATTGGAACTTTTTCAATTTGGGTTGTTTTCAATTGATCAGCCT
>CAAKHD010001872.1:1787-26787 GCA_901007705.1 Fistularia tabacaria
GGCCCCCCCCCCCCCACACACCCTCAATTAATCAAACAAACAACCCCCGCTCACACAGACACACATAGATAAAGCTCTCCGAAGCACATGATCACTCACAGCGCACACACACACACACACACACACACACACACACACACACACACACACACACACACACACACAAACAACCAGACCATTATGGGTTATTCCATTTTGCAGCTGTGCGATGGAACATTTGTGAAGCTTTCACTTCAGAGTTTCGAATCCAAAAGCTTATCCATTGAACTTAAAAGTTGTCAGTTTATGGAACTGTATGCCATGGTTATCAAATTCCCAAAGATTTTCTTGTTTTATGTTTTTTTTTTTCCCCAAAAGCAAGTTCCACAACCTGTCATACTATGTGTTTACAGCAGAGGGTAGTAACAGGCAATGAAATTATTCTCATGCAGGGTACGCACTAAGATACAGCCCCTTCAATTTTTACTTGTTGCACACAGATGCTCTCTGCTTGACGTGGAGCAATGATAATTTTTTTTTAAACATTCAAAAAAAAATCAAGAGGAAAATTGAGATGTGACTGCGATTTCCATAGAACTTCTATCAAGAAAAATATCAAATATACATTATTGCTTGAAGAGTTTTCTTCTTGCTGCAATTAATGGATGGCATATCTGCACATGAAACTGCTACAAAGCACATTTTGATCTCCCTGTATACATTTGCATTAGAAGATATTTTTTTCGGCTTTGTGTTTCATGCACATACACACACACAGTGAAGATCACCTTTGAAGCCTTCAAAGTCACATAACAGCATTGTAAAATACTTGGAAGAAGAGTGCATGTAACTTCAAAGTAAAAATGAGCGCAGTCATTTCCATGTGAGGAGTACTTCGAAGTATTGTTGAAAAGGTCACGTATTCCAGTGAAGCAAAACCTGTCATGGTGACATGATTGAGATTGAAACACTTGGCCTCTGCAACCCGATGTCTCTGAAAATTTTGATCCAGTGTGCAGAGCGCACCTGATCCCATGTTGCATCAGCATCCACTCCACGAGCCGAGCAGATAACTCCTTAACGTCTCTTAATGTTTGAAATACTCTTCAGCGTTTATTGAGGGGTTTCAGATTGGCCGAACCCCATCGGTCTAAAAATGAATTGAGAAACGTAACTGAATAGACATCAATTATTTTCTGGTGTAACGGGGGTGACTTTGTCTTCCCGACCATAGAATCTGGCCATAAAGGTTGGAACAGTTCTACAAGTACTAGCTCATCAGATGACCTTGTACTGGCAGGAGCCTTGAAATGTTGATCTGCACTGAATGCTTTGCATTGTTACAGTTTTTCTTTTCTTTGTACTTAGTTTTCTTATTTATTTCTCCATGATTCATGTTTTTTTTTTATTCTCTATTCAAGTAGTAATACATTTATAGTGACATTAAACTTCCATTATGAGACAGTCGCTGCCATCCAACTGCTTTGTTCGGCTCTCACCAAATAAAGCCCATGTAATGCTGTGGCTGGAGAGAGAATCCACCTGTTTCTTAATGACTGCTTTGTTGTGATAAAAAAAAATGCAAGCACACTGGGATACATTTGATCAAGTACATTTCACTCCAATTTCTCAGAAGCGCTAGAGTAGCAGCACAGCAGGTAAACAGTGTTGTGTTGAATTCACATACTGATAAAAGCTCTTTTTTTCTATTTTGTTTTTTTTTTAAATGATTGCCATGGTATCACAACAGATTGTGTTTGTCATGGGTTTACTGATTGCAGCTTGCAAGTGCTGGTAGTGTATATGTCTATATATGTCAAGTACTGTGTCCTATTTTTGTCCCAAGAGTTTATGATTGAGTTAGAGTTTTTTTTTTTTTTATGCCACTTAATAATTTAGGCCACATTACCAGTCGTTTGCACCAAATCGTGATTCTGAGCAAACAGAAGCATGGTGTGGAAATTGGAAGTGCCTGGGTCAGGAGGAGTGTCAAGGTTACATTAGTAAATTTCAAGATTGGGTTAATGGTGTTTTGAAGATTTGATTGGGGTATCATTCATTATCTATACCTCCTATCCTGCACACTTCAGGGTGATTTAGGGTCTCCAGTGAACCTACTGCATGTTTTTTGACTGTGTGTTGGGGAAAGGTGGGGAGGGGGGGCAAGACAGAGGGGAGAACATGCCAACATGGTTGTACAAGCATGTAGAATGTAGAAGGCAAGATACTGGTTGGAAATTATTTTGCATGTATTTTTTTAGACAAAGATTCAATGAATGTCAAAATATTTAAGCTAGTTAGTTTGACTCAGTTTTCAGTAGACGCTTGATTTTTTTTTTTTTTTCACTCTCTCCTATATTTCTTATGCATGCAAATGGACCAGGGCAAGACAACAGAAGGTGTTGGTGTTGGTATCAACAAACAGCTTTTCTATTGTGCACGTTGTGAGCTGAATAGAAATAATGACTATTGTGATTGTGAAAATGAAATTGTAATTTATATTTTTGGATTGAGCAGTTTAATTAGAGCCCTCGAACACTCACACACACCTCCAGCTCAGAGCGCTGAAGGCCAGTAGGTAAATACAAGTATATGTGGAGCAGTAAGTGTACTTAACCCTCATTGGGCAATGGAAGTGGCAGAGATTGCACAGGAAATGTTCAAAATGATTGTGACTCTCTTTTTCCCTCAGAGAAAATTTCAAATGTTTGCCAGCTGAGTGCTGTGCAATAACAGAGCAGGTCAGAGTAATGAGCCAGACAAAAACCCATTGTAGGTTCTTATGTAAAGCACAAATAGGTGCACGTGGTGCTCGATTTAGAGGAGCCTGGCAAAAGTGGATTGTTTGAATTTTTGAATTTTGAATAAGTGAATTCATGTTGGGCAATGATCTATGGTTCGGATTTTACTAAATACACACATTGGGGGATTTTTCAAAAAGTATATATATTAAGTAAGTGCATTAAGTGTGTTTTCATGACAACCCATTGTGTTTCACCTGCATTGAATGAGGTTTTCCCAAACTCACAAACGCCTTGTAGACCTTCACCTTTCCTTTCCCCCCATGGTCCAGGTGATCTGGCTGTACCTGGTATGTGTTATCACTGGCTCTTTCTCAGTTGGCATTTTAGTTTTTTGACTTTTAGGAAAGGACTTCTCAGAAGCTCCATCTAGTTCAATGGCTGAATTCCAAATTTTTAATGAAACTTCTCTCGCGCCAAGGACAAAGACATTGTCGTATGTGCAAATAAGAGAGCCTGTCTGTCCTTTTATTGGTCTCTATCCTCTAAGGCTCACTGTAGTGAGAAAATATGTCAATGCACTGTTTATGTCCTTGAACTTTAAACTTCAATTTTGTCTGGGTTTGAACTGTTGAATCACAGGTCTTCCAGATCTTTATTTCTGACACATTTGTAGAAGAAATGAAATTCCCCTCCTTTCTATTTACACTTACACTTTCGTGCACCCGGGAGAAAGCTTCAGATAGACAGGTGCGTCTCAAAGCACTCATATGTCGGCCGCAGAGGTAAACAGCACTGCAATAGCAGCTGCACTCCTGTTCTCAGGTGACTCATGGCGTTTTGTCTTCTTCTTTCCACTTTCTGCAGAGCTGCTAGACTCCTCTCCGTTGTCGCTGCTGGGTTTCAGATGCTACAGGGTGTCATTGTGTGTTGTTTTGGGATGAACTAACACTCGTTGGAAAGTGAATTGTGTTTACAGCTGGAATATTTAGCTTCAACTCTCTGACTTCTGCCATGCTTTTCTGCTTCCTCGGGATCTGAACTCAGGCCTGTCAAGTGAGTGACGCCTCACTAGACCTTCAGTTTAAGAGACAGTGAGGCGTCACTCCAATGTCCTTGAACTATCAGTGGCAATGACGTATTGGCTGATTGGTTTATGGGTGAGCATAGGAATTCTTGTCCATATGTCAAGCATTAGGAATGTAATGTAATTTTCATTGTTAAGCCGAACTCCTAGACATCAATAGGAACATTGTTATAAATTATTGCCAAAGTTTACAAAGATGCATTGAGAGCACATGACAGATGTTTTAGGAAGAAGGTCAGAGAAGCCAGACTGAGATGGTTCGGTCTCATACAGAGGAGGGATAGTGAATATATTGGTAGACGGATGCTGGAATTGGAGCTGCCAGGCAGGAGGTCCAGAGGAAGACCAAAGAGAACATTATGGACATAGTGAGAGAGAATAGCAAGTTAGTTAGTGTGAGAGAGGAGTATACAGAGAATAGGGTTAGATGGAGGAGTTTGATTCGCTGTGGTGACCTCTGAAGGAAAAAGCCGAAAGGAAAAGAAGAAAAAGACAAAGACGCATCAAGACAATAGAGTCAATGTCAGCCATTGTTTCATTTATGTCTGTAATCTTTGTCTCCCTGCAACAGAATAAGCCTCCTACTCTTTATACCAAATATTCAGTTGGTTTTATGATGCTGAAGGCTATGAAAATTGCATCTCTCTTCTTCTCCTTTCCCTTTCGGCTTTTCCCTTCAGGGGTCACCACAGGGAATCAACCATCTCTATCTAACCCTATTCTCTGTATCCTCCTCTCTCACACCAACTAACTTCATGCTCTCTCTCACTACGTCCATAAAACTTCTCTTCGGTCTTCCTCTAGACCTCCTGCCTGGCATCTCCAATTCCAGCATCCGTCCACCAATATATTCACCATGAAATTGCATCTCCCTACCTCCACACAAATGTCTTTCTGTACGCAAAAATTCTTTCTGTAGAAATCACATTCACATTATTGACCAGTATCATCCTCAGAGCGAAAGGGATGAATTTTAAGGATTCTGTATGTTGGATTTTCTGCTTTCCTTTAAACACTTGAAGGTTTGACTGATGATGCTGGGGGCATGTTGTGTTGGCAAACCTCAGTATATGTTTCATTGTGCTGCTCTCTGTCAGTCCAAGGGAAGTGTTGTGTAATTTTACAGCTGACGAAAGGGGGAAGACAGCCCTTGAGTTGAGATTTAGGAATTTACTATTTCAGCTAGTTACATCTATAATGTGAAAACAGGCTGTTTCAGCAGTCATGCCCCTCGCTTTTTTGGCCTCAAATCCAAATTAATTTCTTATCTCGTAGTCGATTTCAGTGAAAAATTCACCTAAAAGAAAATCTGTATTTTTTGGGGGGGTGGGGGGCAGCCACCCTTCCCCAAAATAGGAGCAAATCAAAAAATTATCTTTTTTTTCTGCAGTTAAGTTAGCTTGCCAGCAGTTGACGCTAATGGTTCACCCACGAGGCACAGGTCTGATTATTTGGTTCCACTTTATCATGGACAAAATTGCAGGACTGAACCCAGATTATTCTGTGTTATCAATGGTGAATAGTCAATAAAGATTCAACTATAAATGCAGTTTTCACTGGGTGTTTAAATCAGTCTTTAACAATAATCATACCAAAAGATAAGCCACTTGAAATGTTTTGAAAAACAACTAATGGTAATACAAAAGACAAAACAAAAACAGGTTAGTTGAAATGGCAAACAGTGCAGACTGGATCATATCACACACTGACTCACTGTCTTTATGTTACACATAAGATTTCCCATCACACAGATAAGGTTTGCTTGGTCACTTTCCTTTTCTTCGCTTTGAACCGAGGTCCCCCTGCAACCACACATCCGTCTGGCTCACCCACGCATCGGTGTGATAACTCATCTCCGGCCTCACAGTTCTCTCCCCTCTCTGCAGTTTCTTTTTTCAAAGCTCAGCTCTCCTCTCGTCACCCTCCTCTCATGTGCATCTGCTCTGCCTCCTTGTGTGTGTGTGTGTGTGTGTGTGTGTGTGTGTGTGTGTGTGTGTGTGTGTGTGTGTGCGTGTGTGCGCGTGCGCGTGCGTGCGTGTGTGCGTGCGTGCGTGCGTGTGTGTGTGTGCGTGCGTGCGTGTGTGTGTGTAAGTCTGGATGTGAAGGAGTGGCTTGGATGATACAAATGTTTTGCACTCTACCTGTATATACTGTATATTTATATGTATACGCACACACATGCACAGGTAAAAGCTCACAACGGATGAATTCAAATAATATATTCAACACTTGAACCCTAGTAGGATAAACCTTAATTAACATTTATGTCAGGGTGTGTCCAGCTAAGATACATTTAATGATAACCTTTAGTGCCATTACAGCAAATTGGAGTCTGGATCACACGACTGATATTGAATAAAACATCAGCTGTGATTTCAGTTTTGTTTTTTAAAAAGGGAAGAGTGATATATCAATTATTTTCTCATTTGTGTTGTTGGCTGTTGTACGTTCTGATGGTTGTGTTGTCATTTCGTCAGGTTAATGGATGGATTTATTTTTGGCACAAATGTGATTGGTGATACTCGAGACGTATATATTCATACACGCCAAGGGTGCTTTTTGATCTCTATCCAGTCTCATATGCTCCCATTTTTTTTTCCCCAACTAAATTACAGATGCACGCACACCAAAAACATCCTCAAAGTACACTCCCCAAGCAAACTGTCATACTCACAAATTAGCACCAGCACAACAGAATCCGCAGTGGTTTCTATGACAACCCGGTGGTAATGCAGCTGAGACCCCGACTGATCTACAGTAGCAATTTGCCTTGGAACTCAGTAGTATTTCCAATCTACAGACAAGCCTTGTTCTACTGTCGGTGTGACTCTTCTGATGAGGCTGCATAAATGTTGTGTTTACATTTTGTTTTTTCTCTCGGAAGGTTCTCTGCCTCACAGTGCTCGCCGTTCAAAAATCCCAAAACAGATTTCAGGTTTACATGCATAAAGCATTTAATTGGCTGTCCAATGATAAGGAATGTGATCCAGTACCATATTCATTGAAAAAAAATCCTTTTTGATTGCACGTACAAATAAAGGAGTGCAAAAGAGATACCAATGATATTTCAAAACAAATCCAGCGGAATCTGTCTTTTTAAATGGAAAACCTATTTCATTCCACCGTAAAAATACATCATGAAAATATCATCCTTGGTATGCAGCAAGGATTTAATAATGTGTAATGTTAAATCCCCTCTGTTGCGCCCATGTGTTGTTTTCCTAACAAAAGAACGCCATCACAGTGAACTGATCAGGCGGAGAGAATCTCACTAATCCGGCCAACAGATTTGTGTCTTCTCTCTTCAGGTCAGCGACTGTGGTGCTTTTTGTTTGCTTGGTTTTGTTCCACCTTATTTATTTATTTATTTATTTATTTATTGTTTTCTTGACATGAGGCCACGTCCACATCATGGCATGATCAGGTTTGAACTATTCATATGTGGGGCTGTTGGTCTCAGAATGCTCCACTGCCTTCATCTATCGCAGGCCACCTTTGTTTTCATTCGCTTAGAGCTCATTCTATCGTTTTCGGCACCCAGCTGGCAAACATTCAAGATCATGACATTTACTCAGGGGTGTCATTTTTCTTGGGTGAATGAGAACCAATTCAACGACTACAAATGCAGCGGGTGTGTGAGCTTGAACTGAGGTGTGAGAATATGACTGAATGAAGTAGATCCTTCAACTTCAGGTTTCATGCTAGAAATTCTCTTTCTTAATATCTTCAAAGACTTTGTTGCAAATTTCAATAATAGCAATGGCAATGATAATTACTGATCATAAAGTATTTCTCAACAGGGGCAGATTTCGTTGACCTCTGCATGATGTGACTACGGAGAAGAATTGCTAACTCATCCAGAGATACGGTTGAAGGTCTCTATGTTTTGTCACCCCGATTAAAATTCCAGAGTATAAAATACTTTGGATCATCAGCCAGCCAAGGCCAGGGGTGACTGAGAAACACCCTCCCCCATATGTTGAACACATTAATTGCTCATTCTGCTGTATATGCATAATCAAAGTCAATGTTTTAATCATACTAACTGCCAGGATCAAAAGGGGGTGTTCGATTCTCAAGTGTGTTACTTTATAAGAACCATGCAGGATGTGTATTTTCCTGCGCCTAAACATCCACAACGTTGATTTTTAAAATCCTCCAGTTTAATTTTGAAACCAAATGATCATTTGTCACTTCTGCATTTGGTATTCAAAAAAGGATTGAGTATGACTTCAGTCTTCGGGGGCCTTATCGGCACAGTGTTGGCATCTGTCTTGAATATCACATGATCCTGCACGCAGCGGGCCGAAGCTAATATGAATGTGCTGCTGATCGTGAGAAAAAGTTGACACCTCATCTCAGACAGTCCTTTAATTTTCTCCATAGCTACCACAGTGATTACACATCTGCCCTGCGGGATGTACAATGATGCAGCACCACCTGCAGAGTGGAAAGCAGTCCCGCCTGTACAGCAAAAACATATGACTGTCTTTGTATAGTAGCTCAGGAGCAAAATAAAAATGCTTTTAGACTCTCGCAGAAGCAATTTCATTTACAATGTGCCATAGAGAAGCCATGATGAGTCTTCAGGATAATGACTTGCTTAGCATTTCACTCACATTTGCCATTTAATTGCAGCCTTGTTAAAAAGGATGCTGTGATCCATATGAGACGCTGCTTCCTTAACCTCAGAAACACTGTTGCTTCGTGTCCGTTGAACATACACTCATAATTGAAACATCAGGAAACAACCATTTTCAGTGTGTTCTCTCTGTCATGAATCAAGCCGTCATATGGCAGTTGTGCAGATGAAGGGGTTTTTGTGTTAGGTTCAGTTTCTGAAAGTTGAATCTAGACAAGTAGCCAATTAGCCTTGGCCCTCCAATCAGATTGGCCTAGATGAAATGCCAAGTTTTCATGGTTTGTCACAGGACCATTCAGATGTACTAAAATTGACTGGGGCTTTACACAATATACTACGGTACTGCATGAACCGTTACCATCACAGCAAATCTGGTGTTATCCGGTTGTTGAGGTCTAACCTGGAAAAAGAAAAATGTTTGGGTTGATACTATAAACCACAACAAATTCTGAATAATTCATCGATGCTGTGCATTTTCTATTGGGCCTGCTGAAATGCCAGGCTGTGGCTTGTGTTGAGGTCAGAAATCAATCCTATGTCTTCGCCATGCTTTCAGAGAGATCTGCCTGTGGTCGCTATGGAAACATTCATAAGAAATTACACCCAGAGGTATCCTGAATGTTAATTTCCCTCATGGTCAAACCAGAATCCATCAGTGTCCGAACTAAGCTGTTTACACGGGTTAAAGTTCTTACCTGTTTTAAATAGGGCCTGTCGGTTACATACAGAATACAATGGAGAGAAGAATCATAATTAGTGCACTGCGTTGTAAACACAGGCAGTGGCTGAAGGCTGTGTTGAAACATTGGTCTCAATGTAAATCTTGGTTGATAAGTGGCCAGCTGCATACTGGGAACACACCATCAGCTCTGCAGTTGCTGTCAGGCATTATCCCATCCATCATCAGCAAAGTTAATCTGTCTGAGATGTTGGCTTTTATTTTATTTAGTTGTCTTTTATTGTTTTAACTGTTTTATTTTGTTTTTTAATTTATTTTATGGGTTTCATATTCCTCTGTTTTTATGTGTGTGTACAGCACTTTGGCCAACTTTGGTTGTTTTTTAAAGTGCTTTATAAATAAAGCTGAGTTGAGTTGAGTTGAGTTGAGAGAAATGAAACAAGCACAAAAAAGTTGTTATTATTTGGGAATTTTTTGCAGGCTCATTAAGTTATGTTATTTTGTTTATCCTTATTAATAGATTTTGGCTTAATGTGCCTCAGTGTCTTTGTGAAAGCAGTACAGTGGCATGACAGTTAGTGCTTCTTCGTCGCAGGAAGAAGGTTCCCATCAATGTGGGATTTGCACATTGTTTGCAAGGTTGTTCTCCGCTTTTCCCTCACTTTCCAAAAACATGCCATAGGTACATAGAAGACTATTAATTCCCCGACTTGTAGTGCTATATGTCTGTATATGTGGCTCTGAAATTGACTGGCATCCGGTGCGGGATGCCCGATATCAGCTGAGATTGGCTGCAGTCCCACCATGACCCTATGTGAGGTAAACCAGAGACTGCTTGAGCGATTTTGTCAACTTTCTGTTTTAACTGTTACTTCTATAATGCTCTGATCACATGCAGTTTATTAGGCTACTGTATGAAATGTGCTCCATCAAATTAATTTACACTGTTTGATTTGATACAAATGTCAGCTCTCCCATGTTTGCACAGCTACAGACACATGATCAATGGTCCCCATCTGGAGCTGCTCGGGCCAACACAGACCGAGAACAGGAGGTGACCTCAGTTTTTATCGTCAGCTTTAGGCATAACTAAGGAAAGCACACCTCCCAATGCACCGCTTGCTCAGTATCAAGCAGAGTGTATAAATTCATATTATATTGCACAGTTGATAAGGGAGTGTAATAAATGTTAGGTTCCCTTATTTGTGACAGTGATTGTTGTTTATAAGACTTTTTTTTTCCCCAAAAAACATGGCAGCAGTGTAAACATGACGTTAAAACATCGATCATGTTCGCTGTCTTCTCCGTGTGTATGAGCAGTGGCACGCAGTTAGTCGGACGGATGATGGCTGGGAGCTGATGAGACACAATTTCAGAGCTCGTGTTGGAACCCGGAGGAGAGAGGAATGTGTCAGACATGAAACTTTCCATTAAATGTTAGTTGAATCAGGACTCCGAGTCAGTTCTGCATCTACAGGGAGGAAAACAAAGTATTTACTACACTGTCTTGAGTGGGCTGGAGATGGTGATCATGCCAAAGAGCTTGAATGATTCATTTGAGTTTACTGTTGAAGCACTGAGTAAATAAATTAGGAGAGAACCCATTCCTCCCTTCATCAGTAGGTCTTCAGCTGTGAGGGCCTCTCTGGAACAAAAAAACGCCTCCTCCCTTCTACATGCAAATATTTTTTTGAAAATTCGAAGTACAATTACAAGGCTAGAGGAAACAGGATGATCCTCAAGGTTTTCTCGACCTTATCACATTTTCCCATCAATGAGGCATCACTGAAGAGTCACTTGTTTTTATTGCATCAACACAAACTCACCATTTTGAAATCAGTGGTTTTCTGAATTCTGAAAGATTGAATAAAGTCAATGAAAATCAAAATCAACGTTTAATGTCGTTGTTGTGCATGCAGACAGTGACAGTGAAGTGACTCGGATTCTTCTTCTTTGATTCTTTAAATTCTTTGAAAATCCGTCTTTGCTGCCAAAACCTGAAAAGTGTTCTCTGGGTATGATGAATGGATGGGTAAAGAGACTTTATCATATGCAAATTGAATCTCTTAGTGAGTATGAATAAGAAGAGTTGATCCAAATGACGAATCTGTTGCTGTTTTCAAGGT
Organism: Fistularia tabacaria; assembly: GCA_901007705.1. NCBI lineage: Eukaryota > Metazoa > Chordata > Actinopteri > Syngnathiformes > Fistulariidae > Fistularia > Fistularia tabacaria. Next base: position 13,042 of record CAAKHD010001872.1, read on the forward strand.
ATGTACAAATATGAAAATAAACAAAGTTATATCATTGCCATCATAATTTTTATCTGTAAGGTTAAATAGATATGGATAAATACACATATGATAATAATTTACTGTGCTGATTCAGTATGGTGACTCTGGCAGCAGGATATTAGTAATATTAGACATCCCAGAAAATCAGACACTGAGCAAATATAACCTACTTATTGAAGCTGACAACACTCGAAAAAGATAATATAGTTATCCCAAGGCCCCCCCTGCACACCGAAAAGAATTGATTGCCTAAATTGAATTTTGCTCTCACTTGACAGGCTGTGATTTCTCTCTCTGTATCACCACGACATGTGAAAGATGAATGCAGATGCGGGGGTCACCTCCTCATTAGGAGTCAAGCCCGTCCTGGTGCAAAGCCCAGACCCTTTAGGACGTCAGTCGATTGTGAGACAACTGATTACATTCTGATCGTGAATGGATCGCTGAGATCTGCAGCCTCCTGCCATGCCTTTGCTCCGCAATCCCCTTCTGCAGTGAAGTGTGAACATTAAAGTGTATGTGGAGGAGGAGTTCTCACCAAGCGAGGGGAGGAGGAAGGTGGGGGGAAGAGTAAGATAGCAGCAACAAAGGCAGGCTGAAATATAGAGTGAAAGAGGAGAGGATTCAGTGTTCAGAGCATGGGCATCTTTACGAAGCAGGTCCGGGGGTGGTGTTTCTGATCTGAGCAGCGCTCTGAGGCTTTGGATGCTGTCCTCTCATCATCATCATCATCATCATCATCATCATCCCGGTAGGTCTAGCACACTGCTCTCCCGCCTCAACTGCATGCTGATTCCAGTGTTTGTACCAAACTGGGTGTTTAGCAGACCCTCTTCAATACAAAATCATCACACACATTTTATCTAGGATGTCGTGATTACAGTATGGAAGGATTTTTTTATCACATATCTAAAGTTTAGCTTGAGCTTCCCTTGATAAATTGACTGGAGAAAATGTCACATCCCAAATTCTATTCCAGCTCAGCAGCAGGTGAACAAAAAAATAAGAGCTAAACACAGTGATGTGTATGTGTGTGTGTGTGTGTGTGTGTGTATGTGTCTGCTATATCTTTGCCTCCTCATCATCTCTGATCTGGAATCTCCTGTCAAAATGAGGATGCTTCCCCAGGGAGTCCGGCTTGCACTAATACATTCTCCCCCTCCCCGTCTGGCTCTGCTGTTTTAACAGTCACTATTTGATTACCAACATTTATAATGATCACCGCTCATCCGACACGTTAAACTCCGCTGAAGTCTTCCCCTACAACAACCTGCCAAGGTGAGTTCTCTTGTAAACTTAAGTCTGTGTTTTCTTTGATCCCCCTGAGATTCATGCTCATATTCCTGACGGGCTGGGGTCTAATCTGTGGTACCTTGCTGCAGCTGGAAAATTAATATCTGTCTACTCTTTCTTTCCTATTGGGAATAAAGAGCTCGCAACCTCATCCTGAATAATCGTGATGAGCCGAATTTCTCGGCAGTGCACACTAGATTTAAAAGTGGCCTTCGACTCTTATATCTGTCGTAATTAGCTGGTCCTCGAGCTAGAGACCATATGACTACCACGAAGGCAGCCAATATAAACATCATGAAAGTTTCATGATGTTCCATGTTTCCCATTGTAGTTTACATCGATTAAATGTGTAAAAAAAAAAATCCAGAAATTTTAGTCACATTCGGGATTTCGCTTGCTCTCCTTTTTATAAGACCACAATGATGTGAATGATTTCTTCATCAGTTGTTGGGACACTGTGACATGTTATCTTATCTTTGAATCAACAAAGAGCTGACTTGGTCATTGTTTCAGTCTTATGTAAGCTCCTTTAATAAGAATACCATTAATATTACATTTCTTAGACTACAATTCTGCTCTATTAAATTTAGTACACCCTTTCATCTCGTCTCTTCAGCTTAATGCAAATCCAGAGTTTTTTTTTCTGGCTTTAAGACAGTTCTTCCAACACAAGACTGTTCTTTTATACTAATCTTAAGGTAATTTGATAGCATTTTCCTGAGTGTAATAGATTGGACAGAACATGCAGGTTTGTATTAAAAGTGGGTCATAGGATGGGGCCAAAGTGACACTTTTCGTGCTATCGATATGTTTACATGCTATTCCAGAATACTTGCTGGCAGGAAGTCCAAGAGCCAGAAAATGGATGACTTTCTCTGTTCTCAAATTAGAAGAGCTAATGATAACCACTGTACTTAATGCCATCCAACCTCATTGTTGCTTCAGAGCCGTTACGGAGGACATCGATCACAACTCGCCCTTGAAATTCAGATAATTCTTATAATATCTCCGCATTCATCTTCATCAATACAGCTTGTGTTGTAGAAATGGAACTGAATATGTGTCTTCTATTTGGTCAGTCTGTTGTTGTTTTTCTGATTAGATTATAATATATCATGGAATCAAATTGAAAATAACCACCTATGGTTTATTGTTTTCCCTGCTCTTGAATGTGGTTCTCTTCTGACAGATGGGCTTGAATAAAATGTTTTAGAGATTTAATGCCATTATTTATTGCCATTGGCGGCCACTCATTTAAAACCCCAATTTTGTATTACTCATCCAAAAATTGCCTTGAAATGAGCCCCAAGAGTTCCCATTGACGTCACTGAACAAAAAAAACAACAACAACTTAGTACGTCACCCACCCTGAAAACAGATTGTTGTTTGTCAGAAACTGGCAGAAATATCACTGCTGTCAAACTTGCCTGGGTAGGATGGCCACTCACGCGGTATGGAGGGCTAAGAGAGTCTCCCAGTGAAGGAATCCAAGGTGAAAATAATGAGACTCTGGATCTGAGAAACAGTTCCCTGGGTTATTGGAGAGAAGATGAATGCTCTGCCGTGAGTGGCTTTGTCCGCTTACCTGGAAATCCTTGATGTTAGATGTGATGGCAAACAAATTGCTGTCGTGTATTACAGTGGTAAATGGCAACACTTCTTATATCCTCACTTTAAAAGAGACCTTCTCTGTCTTTGCCTGGTTGATGTGGAAAACCACTTTGCAACAACGTAAGATAAGATAAGATAAGATAAGATAAGATAAGATAAGATAAGATAAGATAAGATAAGATAAGATAAGATAAGATAAGATAAGATAAGATAAGATAAGATAAGATGATACTTTATTGATCCTCATAGGCGAAATTCATTTTTCGCAGCAGCGCTACAATAACAATATCAAGAAACAAAACAAAGCAAAACAAAGCAAAACCAAAAAAGAAAACTTATAAATAAGCACAACACAATTAAAAAAGAAAGAACATATACATACACACACATATATATACATATATATACACATATATCTCTATACATGCCCATACACACATATACAGACATACATACACATACCGATTCCTACATATATATATACACATATATAGATAAATAATACACAGTAAGGGTGAGAGTAACAATTTAAATTTGAATTATCCTGCGCGAACTGCAGTGTTTGAATGCCTTTGTAATATTAGACCGGAGAAACATAGAGGTACATGCTGCATACATGCAGCATGTAAATATTCTTGAGATCCTTTTGCAGACAGGCAAGTTCAGGGATTTTTTTCATTTATTATTGATACATAAATTTGCCTGTTTATATTCACAATTTCTAAAATAGAAACAAAAACAAGTCTAATGCACTGATAGACTAACTCCATCAGTCTCATAGAAGCTTTGACTTTATGAAAGTGGAAGAAACATTCCTCTTCAACTGATTTAGGAAAAAAAAAGAACAAAAAACAGTCGTATATTCTAGTGTGATGATGAAATTCCTGTCGACACATGCATCTGCTTTCTTTTACTATTTCAGAAGTGCAAAATGTCTGATTTTGAGGATTTCAGCAAGGCAGCAGTCCAACTGAATGTGTCAGAGAGCTACCAGCTGAACCCTACCAGCGTGATCGTGTCGGTGGTCTTTTCTCTCATCTTTCTGCTGGGCACTGTGGGGAACAGCCTGGTGCTCGCGGTGCTGCTGCGGAGCGGACAGGTCGGATACAACACCACCAATCTGTTCATACTCAACCTGAGTGTGGCCGATTTCTTCTTCATCATCTTCTGCGTCCCTTTCCAAGCCACGATCTACTCTCTGGAGGGCTGGGTGTTTGGGTCCTTCATGTGCAAAGTGGTCCACTTTTTCATCAACCTCACCATGTATGCCAGTAGCTTTACCTTGGCTGCTGTATCTGTTGACAGGTAAGTTAATCACATGCTAATCAGCAAAGAGAAAATCCATTGTGTCACAAGAGTTGCTTACCTGCTTGTTATATTAAGTTATTGAGGAAGAACAACACAAAGTGCCAGCTGTGAAATTGTTTGAGAATTACAAAAACATAACGCCTCCGCAGATTCAGCAGTTCCAGGCTTCAACAGCAGATGAGAGTCTAGACGTTTGTCAAGTAACACATGAACTGTGGAGTAGATTTCAGATCTTAAAAATAGCAGCATTGTCAACAAGTTGGAGTGAAAAAACACAATGTCAGTCAGCAGGTAGCCATTGTATTCAACTTTCATGACATGAAGCCGAGGAACCATCGTGAACACAAGTCCCATTATTTGTCAGATAGACATGAGCGCCTTTCCATCTTGCAACTACCCATAATAAACACCAAAATTGATTAAATGCGAATGTAGCCTGGAGAGTTCAGTTCAAATATGAATGTGGTTCAATGTGCATATGGGGATAATCAGGGAAAACAAAGACATGGGAACAGAGTCACTGCAGAATTAAATACTTAGTAGATGCCAGCTACAGTTGAGATGTAAGTATATCTGTTTGTCTTATACTATGATGGCACCCCATTTATTCTTTCATGCAGCTTGGTTTCATTTGAAGGTTGAAGGTTTCTGTTCCTGAACACACTCCTGTTTCCTTCCATACTACATGAGTTCTTTATTATATTTCAATTTGATACATGAATCAGATTCTTGCCTTCCAAAATTTAGGGAATCTAATCTACAGCTTTTTACCTAATGTAGCCTAACACGTCATCCTGTGGAGTTAATATCTCAAAGCTTGCTCTTCCCCATCAGATTCATCCTGGGTGGGTGTGGCCTGAATGAGGTAATACAATCACGCAGATTCAAAGAACCCATACTTTAGGAATGTTTAGTGATTAATTCATATACATTTAGCCAATGGCTATGAGACACATGGACATGTTTGTTATTGCATAGGTTATAATTTTTCAATTAAAATGGCTGCCATTCAACAGTCATAGTAATCATTAGAACTGGGAAGATAGTCTTAAAAATTGAAATACTGTGCCCAAACCAAACAAAACCAGAACTGACTTGACCTCAATCATGACACTGAAAAAAAGAAGAAGAAAAAAACATTTAATTTCAGCATTTGACAGTGGAAGACAGTTTGCGTGGGCATCTGCTGTTGGTTGGTAATCGAAGACTAACTCCAAATACTCCTACATGTGGACAGAGTATGTTAAATACATTTCCCCCCCAAACCTTGATGTGGCTTTCATCATGCTGGTATGCTCTTAGTTTATTTGTTGACTGTATTGAATTTGAGATTGATTGCACCTGCAGTCAAGAACGAAAATGGTGACCTGCACCAGAAATTGGTCTGAAAATATGCTGATTTACCATCAACACTAATGTTGCAAACTAGTTTTTCTGCATCTGTTGATGATACTCGTTCTGCCAGTATAAATTAACAATTTTTTGTTGTGTAAATGGTAGTATAAATGAAATTCTGGATGCGTTCCATATGATAATAATTTCCTCTAATGAGATTTTTAAAGCAGAGGGGGTATATTCCCAGCCTCCACTTGGGAAAGTGCTTTATATGAATGACTGATTCAATCATTTTTAGGCCCAAATCATTTATTCATGAATGAATAAATACATCCTAAGCTAGAATCAATAAAAGGCAGAATGTAAAAGTGCTCTGGAGAGCAAAACTTGGCAATTTGATGTTGTGTAATTGATTGGAGAAAATTTAGTGATTTTAGCCACACAATATGAAAGCGTTAGCTTTGTTTTCACTGCCGTTCTATCGCTTTCCCTGCTGCATGTGACCTACGAGAACTTACAAATATATGCATCCTCAAATTGAAAATCTTGTGTCAGAACCATGCATTATTCCCAAATGAAAATCATATCCCTAAAAGCATTAGCTCCAAGCTATCATTATATGTTTGGTAACAGTTTTAGATCAGTCAATATGGACGGAGCCTGTGTACGACCGCCCTCTGTAGCAGACAGCCCGCCCAGCTCGAACTGCCTCTGTTTACTTTTTTGAGTACACGATAGATTTCTTTCAGCTTCCCAGTCAGACGATTCCTCATTAGTGGGGAAAAGAGCAGGGACATTTGACTTGGGAGGTACATGACTTTCTCCCACTCCTCTACTCAGTTCCTCGGCTGGAAGTAGAAAAGCTGCATCTCAGACTTTGCACTTTACTCCAGCAAACCCAGTGGGACTGAAGTCACAGTTCAGCATGGATGAGCAGCAGCAAAAGCATCCACTTTTAATTGAAAGTCAGTGTTCTCTGTTGTTTGGAGGTGCTTCTGTGATTCTAAGGACAATGTATCCTGTGAAAGTCACTGCATTTATATTGAGAAATAAAAAAAAATGTCCCTTTCACCCCCTCATGGGAGTAATGTGTTATAATCAACTCCATGTTCTTGACCAGAGGCCTTAGAACAGTATGTTACCTCTTTCTTGAAATCAGATTTTCGTTAAATAACATCCAATCACAGCAGCCATTTTACAAAAAAGGTAGGCCGAGACCACACCAGATAAAATCAACAGAAACCCAACATCCCCCCATGAGCAATCATTTGGCAACAGTGGCAAGGAAAAACTGCCTTTTAACAAGCAGAGGCTTTGAGATCATTGTGTGTGGCCTTCCGTCTCGACCGGTTAGGAGAAAGCAATAGAAAGAACGAGTGTCAGTTCAAATAACACCCATAGCGCTGACAGTTACATGGATAATTGATATCGAGAGACAAGTGCTTTGAAACTGCAAGGTATGAAAGCGCTATTCAAATTGAATCCATTTACCAGTCACATTAATTGTTGAAATAATACACTAATAACTGCAGTTCAGTTCAGTTAGTAAGATCAAGCCAGGTCCCATTGGAACCTATGAATTAAAGAGCCCAAGAAATCAGTAGAAGAGCTCCTTTCATTGGACAATGATCTCAGACGCTGCATGTATAGGGGGTGTACCCAGTATACAGTATACAGTAAATGGTACGTGACGAGGCCACAAAAACATAATGAAGCCATGCGATATGAACACGATGAGCGAAATAGAACCAAAATGTGATGCAACTTGAAGTATGAACTTGAGAACATACAGACATTCAAGCTGGATCAGGTGTTAGATATGAAAAGCTTTATTTATCCCCTGTCAAGGGCATTTAGTCGGAGTAGCAACTTACAGAGTGAAATTGAAAAAGGTAAACAACTCAACAGAAATATTGGTATGTTTCTACTCTGTTAAAAAGGCATATCATCTCAGAAAGTGGAGAAGTATCAGACAAACAATAAATCTAATGATACTTAATCTGAAGCTGGAGTATCATCAAAAAACACTGAAGGTCTGCATGTTCAAGATACTATGACTGCTTCTACTTCCTTTATTTATCCTGTTGTCCTTTTTAAAAAAAGGGTGTTTTTGTCCACCTCCAGTGATGTCTCATAGAGCGGAGGGAATGTTTCTGGAGAGATATCTCAGGTGTTAGGCATCGGGGAGGATATGGATTAGCAAATTTGTTCGCAGTACTTGCCTGAGGGCAAAAGAAGCAGTAACGACAGTAGCGACTGTCCCTTCCCCTCGGAGAACACACCAGCTACACTAAATATAACTTTCTGGGCTACAGACAGGTGACACAGGTCATATTTCTTTGTGATGGTGTTTTGTATTCATTCAAGGAATAAAAATACATGGCCTCTTGGAAAAAACACACCATTGTGCTGCCTATGTAGGCACACAATAAATTTACAACTATCAATACAAGCAATGTGTTTGGGATCAGCTTTTATTGCTAAAAGCACATGAAATAAAATCTAAATTGTGTTGCAGATAATGTGTCATATTTCTCCTTTGTGTTTTTATTTAGAACAATATAAAGGGATTATGTGGGGATACATGTTCCTTGGTGTGAACCCTAGCAGTTAGGACAGTGAATGTGGAGGTGGCAGATCCCCCCGTTGATAGTGGTCGCTATTATAATCTCTCATTTGCATGATCAACATAAAAGCAATTCAAAGGACTGCAGCACTCCATCAGAGCTAAAAGAAAGTTCTGATGCTCACAAAATGGTTGTTGTTTTTTGTACCGTCAAAAATGCATCATTATCCGATTCTGACCTAATGCTACTTTAGGAAGAAAAATTAGGAGGAAATGTAAATCGATGCCAACTTCATTAGTTTGAGGACAAAAGTGCAAACACAATATCAAGAAGGCAGAATTTCTTTTTGCTATATTTGACTGGCATTTGATCAAAGAGACACGTTTCTCATGTGGTACCCATTTTTTGTAGCAGTCAATTTTGTTTTTTTAATTAAAACTGATTGTCCACAGATTAGAGCTGCAGGAGAGAAATGGGGACGGGGGTGAAACGAATTGATTGCTATTTCCCGAGAGCCAGAATACGACTCAATGTTCAATATTTCCCAAAGTAAAATGGAGCTGATTCAGGTTTAGAATAGGCCGGGCAAATAAAAACAGAACATCCTTTGAAATTTAAAGATTCCTTTGAAAAAAGCAAGAGCAGATTAGTTTGAAGTCCATCTTTGGTCAATTGAGTTTTCTTTGTGTGTGGAGTTTTGAGTTCTTGACCTTCCTCCGCCTGTCCAACGAGATGCAGCAGGTTAAATGGAAACCCAGAGTCTTCTGTCAAGTGCCAGACATAGGCGTCAATTTGGCATTAAAATGTAATTTTGAATACAAGCATGGAGGGATGTTTAACAAGCATTTTTCCGTTTTTTTCTTACCTGTTCTGGGTGTTCTGCATTAGCTATTATTTACACCACACCATTAAGACACATATTGGCACCATTTGAAGACTGGATTACACAGAATAGCAGTCAAAGATTATTCCAGGATGGCGGCGCGTGCACACACAGCGGCTTCTCTCTGTTCCAGAGAAAAGGTGTTTTCGTGTTTTTTTTCGTCTATACTGCTATCACTTTACACTCAAACCATACCTACCTCTGCATAGCTCGTCATTCGTTAGCTCGTTCATTGTTTTCTGTGAGAAATTATTCATCATTTTTTCTACTTTTGCACTGTGGGTCTAAGCGTAACGCTATTTCAATGCTCTGTACGTGTGAACATAGGGCAGCATTGACAATTAAGTTGACTTTGGCTTGGACTTTGACTTTGACTTAAAGGGTGAATAACATTATTGCCATACATAATATTTTTCAATGAAGTGTATGACTTTAATATGGATGTTTGTTCTGGCTTTCAGTTCGTATTTGCTGGAGTTCCTTTCTTTTTCATTTTATTTTTTTACGAATGCTCTCTCTTCTTCAGATACCTGGCTATTCGCTATCCGCTACGCTCAAGGGAGCTGAGAACCCCTTGCAATGCAGTGGTTGCCATGGTCATCATCTGGGGCCTATCCTTGGTCTTTGCTGGTCCTTATCTCAGCTACTACGACCTGATCGAGTATGACAACAGTACTGTTTGCATTCCCGGCTGGGAGGAGCAGAACCGCAAAGTGCTCGACACGTGCACCTTCCTCTTTGGCTACGTGATTCCCGTGTTGATCGTTAGCCTCTCGTACACTCGGACCATCAAATATCTGTGGACAGCTGTCGATCCCCTGGACGGCATGTCTGAATCCAAGAGGGCTAAACGCAAAGTGACCAAGATGATCATCATCGTCACAGTGCTCTTCTGCATATGCTGGCTTCCCTACCACGTGGTGATCCTATGTTACCTCTATGGAGACTTTCCTTTCAATCAGACTACGTATGCCTTCAGGCTTCTCTCCCACTGCATGGCGTACGCTAACTCCTGCGTAAACCCTATCGTTTACGCTCTTGTGTCCAAGCACTTTCGGAAAGGCTTTAAGAAAGTGTTCAGCTGCATCCTCAGTAAAAATGGGAGAAACAAGGTCCACGTGGTTCACGTTGCCAACACCGTGCCAGGCTTTGAAGCGGGCTCCACGGAGGTATCTCAGATGAACGAGGAGCACGTACGGCAGAATGAATGTGAAATGATCAACAGACGGATTGTCGAGCCAAGAGAAGCCACGGTGACTCTCAATTTGCCCTTTCAAAGGCAAACTTGACCAGCAATCAACCAGGGGAGTCGCAAAGCAGGAAATCAAAGCCCCCAATCTGGCAGGAGCCTCCAAAACACATTAGAACCTCATAAATGCTTCATGGCCTCACTGCTGTATGTTTACTAGACTCAGAGGCTTTGGCTTCTGGATTAAGCTTTGCCTTAAAAAAGACTAAAAAGAACATGTAAAAAAAAAAAGTTGAAAAAGTAAACTCAGTTATCATACAGGTGACATTTAATTAGCAAACAGGAAACTAATTCATGAATCTAAATACGGAGTGATTCTATGACAATATCATGTATAAGAGTAAGCCTGCTGCCAAAAAGGCGTGTTTCAGTCCAGTTCTCGATCCCTTGAATCAAAAGGGTCTGTAATCTCTCGGGATATCCTGTTTGCACCCTTTGCCTTAATCATGGCTTGCACTTTGACATCCATTTATTATTTCCTTTCCTTTGACAGGTCAAATGTCCTCAGCTCTTTGCCAGTAGCAGAGAATGTGTCCTTGCCGTAATTGTTTTATGAAAGTGGTGTATGGGGAGTCCGACTATGACAGCCGATTTACATTGGCGTACCTTAGTTATTGACAAAGGGGATCAGGTTTTTTGTCTTCATTTCCTCACAGTCCTTCTGACTGATTGCTCAAAATCTTCTTTTCTTTCTTTCAAAATCATATTTCCAATTGAAACTCAGCCTCTTTGGTCTGTTTGAGTATCATCTTGCATGCAGATGCTCTTCAGTCTCTTCACGATATATGTTTTATATTCCGTGATAGTATAATGTGAAAATACGTTTTGGACATCTAAATAAGAAATGATGTTTCAGTTTTCTGTAAGAGTTCAAAAGCGTACGTAAGGATCCATTCTGAAGAATCAAGCATGTGGAGGGGGATGTGAATTAAACAGTTGAGTGAACTTCAATGGTTTATTACATTTCATGGTGTTAATGAAATATTAAGGCCAAAAGTGTGTTCTGATACACAAAAACATCAGATGTTTGCTTTATGTATAGACTAATTACGGCATGTTTCTCATTGTTGTTTAGTTTAATGTACTTAATTGAATGTGTCTGAATCAGACATTGAGCTGTTTTAGTGTTATATAGTTATGTATTTCAAAATGTATATGTTTTGCATATTTTACGTAGTTTGAACTTTAAAGGCTGTGGAATTATTATCAGTGTTCACATTGATAATATACGTTAATCTCTGAAAACAAAAGCAGATTCTCATTATAAATTCCTCTCTGGTTGTACATTTGTGTCCTACCTCAGACAGATAAGTATGAAACGTGAAAAAGATAAATGTCCTGATGCCTAGTTGTGTTCTGCTCACATATGTGCGCAATTCCCTTGCACTGACAATTACTCTCCGGTTTTATAACTGTTATATCGTCTATTACTTCTCTATACTAAAGTAATATCTGTTTATGTGAACTTTCCCAAAATAATATATGTATATTTGATAGATATTTATTAGTGCTAAGGAATACAATATCTGATATTCACTTTCACCAAAATAAAATATTTTCAGTGGAATAGTCTTTTTGTCTGACTTTTTTTTTATTCAGTAGTAAATTAAGAGAGATCCATTCATCCGCGAGAATGAATAATGTGATCACACTAAAAACATCTGACATCTCTATTCATCAGGACTGAATCCTCTTGGATGTGAGAGGAAAACACTATTTTCATTTTCATCTTGTCACACAGGCAACAGGACTCTGGTACCAAGCGAAAAGATAATTCAAAGCATCCCTTTTTTTTCCTAGCAAGGCAGATATGGAATGCTTTCACAGTACCATAAATATCAATAACACCGTAGTCGCTTGCAGCTTTTATTCTATCACATGTTGGCTACCACTGTTTCCTGCTGCAGAAACCAATGAGGTTGTAATTGAGTAAGGCAAATCAGCAGATCCTCCAGAGACCACTGTCTCTTTGAAGGAAGAGAAAGACAAGGTTCACAAAAAGCCACACTGTGCTATTATGCTGGTACGCCAAGAGACCAATTCTGCACTTGTTTTCAAGAGAGAAGCATTCTGAAAGCAGCAAGTTTTTGATCTTTTAACAAAGGTGTTCTTTTACTTGGAGACTTGAGGCTAAGTAGAATGTCACCTCCTTTTTCTCTTTCAGTGGTTCTCTGTGTCTTTGTATTGACATCCCATCCTGTACACCCTCAAGGGTAACAGCCTTTTTTAACAAAAAAATAATAAAATTTCATGCTGTAATTGTGTTCACTGCTGGTTAAATGGAGGTCATCCCAAATCGATAATCGGTGGCTTACAGTAGCAGCACAGGCTCTGGTCGGGAGCAGATGAACCAAAGGATGTGATAAGTTAAAGCATGACAGCTTCTCCTACAGTGAAATCGAGCTTTTACTTCAGTAATTTTCTGTTGAAAAATTAATTTAAAGTGACTTACCATTTTTTGTCAGGGGGTTATTGATTGATGTTAAATGGACCAGCTGGAATAAAGGACAAATCTATTGCCTGGCTTCAGAAATGAAGGGTTCATGGTTTATTTATTTATATTTATTGAAAAACTTTACCCAAGTACCTAAAATGATAAATAGTAATAAAATAATACTGAATAAATAATCGTAATAGAAATGATGTATAATGAATTATAATTCTAATGAATAATTAATTACTTAAAACATACGTCCGTATGAACAAAGTGTAATCCTGTCAATATTCATATCATGAATACTTTTTTGAGATGATCAGCGTAATACATTTTAATGAATAGCCTACATGTGTATTTGTAGTTGTCTTGACAACAGGAGAGATGTAACACCAACATAGCAACCAGCAAAGTTAAACCCAAGGTAATTGTAACAATGTAATTTCCTGTTCAAGCTGGTTAGTTTGTAAGCACATAATCACACATCACTCTGGCATCTCTGTCCTTTCTGTGTGACATTTGGGGGAGGGATAAAAAGCAACTCTTTCTTTAGTTAATACATTTTCTCCCCAGGCAGTGTAGGAAAATATAGGCAAAGTAATTCTGCTTTTAAATAGGAATACCGATAAATCAGTCTATCATACATACATACATACATACATACATACATACATACATACATACATACATACATATATACATACATACAGTATGAGTGTGTAAATGTATGTGTGTATGTATAAATGTGACTATGTGTAGATATACATACATTTATTCTTTTATTTACACCACTTACCCTGCAGTCAGGATCCCTGGGGGCCTCAGCCTATCTCAGCTAACATTGGGTAGGAGGTGGCATTCACGCTAGACCCTTTGCGAGTCGATCACAGGAGCTACCTATAGAGACACACAACTATTCAATCCCTCATTCACACCACTGGGCAATTTAATCCTATAACCCGATAATGTTTTTGGACTATGGAAGGAAAACAGAGAACCCGGAGGAAAACAGACGCAGACACAGAAAGAACAGGCAGAATTGAAC
>CAAKHD010001872.1:32242-104210 GCA_901007705.1 Fistularia tabacaria
TAGTTGGTCCCACACCCCCCAAGGGTGCGGGTAATTTCTCACTGGCCCTTCCGAACCCCACCTCCCCCCCCCCCCCCCCCTCCCCCCCATCCCCACTCTGGACGCCCATCATCCACTTCCACTCAGACGGTTTCTTCTCGGCTACCGGTCACAAAACACTTGCTCTTCACCATCCACTCAACTCTTGGTCCAACGTGCGCGCACTGCGTTTTACGCTCCCCCCGCCCACGACTTGCTCTTCAATCGATTTTCTCAACTTTCCCGATGATCTTCTCCTCAAAGATCGGCAAAATGGCATCTTCCTCACGCACCTCCTCGAACACCACCCCGCAGTCAAACTCATCGCTCACCTTCTTAAAATAGTACCTATGGAAGCAGGAAGCAAATGAGAAAATATTCAAGTAGCAATATGCCAGAAAATTCAAAAAGCCTTTACATGTTTTTCAGGCCCCAAAGTTTAAATTCATTTTCACCTGTAATTTCCTTTCTTCGTTAGAAGTTCCTTGAACTGGCCCAGAGTGACAACCCTTCCTTTGACGGACGTCCGGTACGGTATAGGCTCACCACAGAAGTAATACGCCACTGTGATATTTTCACAAGGCTGCTTTTTAGAGGCCTTATGTCTGAATATAGAAAAAGGAAAAGAAAAAAACACATTACTATGAATAAATAACAAAGTAACATTACTTTATATAGTTAACGTAGGTTTCAGTTTTCTATATGTTGTTATACTAGCTGGAAAAAAAAATTAGGCTTCTATTTCCAGGAATACTATTAAAATTAAATGAGAAGAGTAAAGGGATGTTTACAGTGCATCAAACCAGAAATTTTAGCACTGGGGTTGGCTGAACCCTGAGAGACAGGTTGTCAAAGTTTAAACGATAATTGATTCCAGGATTCGATTCCAGGATTTGATCAAGGACGAGCAAGGATATGAGCAAATGCCTAGTTGTATGATGTTAATTCTTAAATGCTGAGCTTTGACAAGGTTTGAAAATCATGAATTTTTACAGACTTTACTGCTAGCCGTGATTAAAAATTAATGGTTAGTAATTAATAAATTATTAGCCACAAGAGTGAATTGTGTGCAGCTAAAATACCAAAACAGGGATGTTTTCAGGAGTGATGTTAGTGGGTGCGGCTCAAGCCTGGTCGGTCCTGAGTGGATATAAACTTGATCTGAGCTGAATGCATTGGACCGACCATGGATATGTTACATTCCAAGTCATGACTCAGGGCTCGGTAAAGAAACTTAAAAAAAAAAGAAAAAAAAAAAAGCTTGCATCCCCCAGGAACCCAAGAACTGCAGGACCGGCACGACTGACTCGTCTGTGTTCCACTCCGCTTTCTAGGTTCACGGTTGAAAAATGGTTTGTCCCTGCAAGCTCATTAGTCTTTGAACAGAAAAGAAGTCAGAAGAAGAATCTTGCCCCATCTGGTGAAAAGCTGTGATTTCTTTCAGTGTTTAAAAAAAATTCCTCAGCGTTCACATTAAACACAAGTCGAAGCGCTTGAAGAGATTCAGAACTTTGAAACAATACACTCTTAGATGAAACATGCCAAAAGATAGTTGGAGTTTTTTAACAGGGTCTGGTTAACACGAGCACTAGGCTTCTGCTAAGAGGGTGCACTCTTCTCTTCAACACTTTCTTGAGAGACAATTTCAGCTGAAAGATCTCTCAAACTCAGACCGACATCTCGGAGAACTCAATTATAACACTGCGTAGGTCTGGAGAATCCACCACATTTGGAGGCTTGATTCTTGGAGAAGACAATGGGGCAGTTAGGGGGTACTCCCGTAACCTGTATCTTCTTTGACAATCCAAATGTCTCGATCTAAAACTGGGGCCACGAAGATGAGTTCGAGAAGAGTTTGACAAATTCACCCACTGTGACCAGAAGAAATGCACGACCACCCTTTAACCTTCAGTGAAAAAAACAGGCTTACAGCTCTGCTTAAACCTGCTAACAGTCAAAAAAAAACTCCACAGAAAAAAATGAATCTCCACTTTGGAGGTAGTCATTTACCTTTAAGCCATGTCTTACACAGTTAGTTTTTTGCCAAATGCTCTTCAGAGAGGGCAAGCATCAAACTGAAGCGGAAACTCGACACAGAATTCAGCTCTTACTCTCCAAAAGCAACACTATTACTTCCACTATGATCCTCTTGCTGGTCTCAATAGGAAAAATCCACATTACACTGAAGTATTTCCTGCCATGGCTCAGGGCTATTATATATCGGCATACAAAATATTTCAATTATAAT
This sequence comes from Fistularia tabacaria, assembly GCA_901007705.1. Classification (NCBI taxonomy): domain Eukaryota; kingdom Metazoa; phylum Chordata; class Actinopteri; order Syngnathiformes; family Fistulariidae; genus Fistularia; species Fistularia tabacaria. The sequence goes on from CAAKHD010001872.1 coordinate 34,509, forward strand.
TCACAAGAAACCCCAGGAAGGGCCGCAGCCAGAGGTTCTATTTCAGCAATTTCCAATCAATCACATAATTAACATCCTAATTCTGAGCATGTAAATACATCCCTCATATTGTACCTTCAGTGTTATTTGCCACTGCTATTTCACTAGCGTTGGCGATTAGGAAGTCGTGGAGATAATTAACTTAGAAGCTGCATGTTGCTTGATGATTTTTCACAAGTCTGATGAGATAACAGCATTCAAATGTGTAAATGCCCCGAGTGCATCGTGATAAAGAATAATGGCTGTATTACATCACATTATTAGGCACTTGCACGTTGTCCATTAGTATTTCTGTTTTTCCATCTGAATGCCTTTTAATGCGTAATTGCTTGTTTATTCCATTGCTGGTTTGAAACAACAAGCTATGGGTCAGCCAGGGGCTAATAGAAAATATGTTTGCTGTTAATTTTTTTGTCCTACAAATGACAACAAGGTTATCAATAATTACACCTTTACAAATAACACCTATACGAGGCCAGCGCAGCTGAGAAATTCATTTGGTGCCATATGGTGCCAGATCCTGTTCATCATAATTGTGTTCCTCTGGGCTCATCCATCCTTTTCAGTGAGAATCTGTCTTGTGCATGTGAAGCTCATGCATCCGTGCTCTAGTTAACAACACGGCGGGGCAGTGGCTGGCAGAGGCAGGGCGAGTCGCAACTCAATTTACAGAGGTGACAAGAGTGGTGGTGGTAAAAGCCATCGTTTCGAGTGAGGGGGAAAATATGAGCAACATACCGAAGCATTCATAACACGGGCTCCTATTCCAGGAGCACTGTGCACATCCTTTACCCGTGGTTATAACTTTAGCACCTTGCAGGCAGGATTGCTTTCTGTATGGTTTTGAAGACTTAGATGAAGACAAATGCTGTAAACAAACGCGCACGCACCTGCTTCATTTCTTCCGACTCGATTCTAAACCGCCGTCAGGCTCAGGGATTATGATGCAGACTTGGTTGTGTCCAGAAAAATGGTAGGCAACGCCCTATTTAGAAGCAGGCATTGCATAATGGTTACACTTTCAAGGCTTAACTGGGATTGTGATATCCTTGGGTTTCCATTGGGCTTCGCACGCTGCTAAACCTGTTACCTTTACCTGTGTGTTGCATTAGATGTGAAGGTGAATTCCCCAAAAATTCAACTATCCTTATCGAGCAGGGCAGGTACGTGCTTGGCGCTGCGAGTGCACGGCCTAAACTAAACCAACTCCAAGCCAAGGTATCCATTCCTGTCACCACCACCTCCAGGTCTTTGTCTTTTTTGACCCTGCTTCCAACTAACTACCTATACCAAACCTATCTAGAACCTCACTGCAGTAAATGCACCTACATACACTACAGAATTCCATTAGTTAGGGAGTGGCATTTCAAAATAATTGCTGCTTTAAGTGGTTCTTTATAGACCCATAGTTGGTCTAGTGTAAACTCTTATCGATGAGAATGAAAAATGAGGCAGGTAGCTGCAGCCTGGGGGTAATTTGGAAGTAATAAGAAAAAAAAGGGACTGGGAACAAGACTAGGGAGGACACAGTGGACATACTCGGGCTCGGAGAGCTCGCTGTCAGAAACGGCAGGCACCACGCTGAGCGGAGGGCACAGTGAAGGCCTGACTGCGGTGCGGCCCCTCTGGATCACCTCCATCACATACCTGAGGGACCGAACAACCCCAGTAGTTAGACACAAGGCTGTCTTAAGATGCTCAAAGGCTTGAGAAAATAAAAGGGCAACTGCCTGATTCTGAATTTACAAGGAGGACAGATGTGACTCCTTCCCTTGCAATTCAAAAGAAGAGGGTTCTGTTGAACACCTGCGCTGATAAATTGGACAGATAATCATTGCAGTGGGACGGTTAAATTTACCTTTGCTTGTGCTGTACGGTTCCCGACTTAATCTTCTCTTCTTCAAGCCGCCGGCGAACCTCTTCCAGCTGGGTGAGGGGGCTCGGAGCTGGGTTGGGGGGCATGGTTGGATCCTGGATGAATGGATGAGACGGCTGCACGTTATTCCGCAGCTGGCTGCTGATGCATGGGTGGTGTGGCCCCGATCGTTCGGCCGAGCCGAGCCGGGATCCCTCATGGCCCGTGGTCTTCTTGGAGCCAACAGTACTTCTGAAATAGAAAATAATTACTTAAATGCAGTGAAATCAAGGTCTTTATAATAGTAGATCTATAAAAAAGGTCTGATTGAATACATAGCTCAGAATAGAAGAAGACTCCAGCCTTTATTACTGACCCGTATGGGCTTCTCTTATGCCGAACCATTTCTTTGTGTCCTTCCATTAGCCACAAAAGGATCTTGTGGTTTTTCTCCATCTCCTCCGAAGGTCCTGCCACGTCACAGGGCCGCAGCTCCTCGCCTTTCTTTGACGCCCGTTTACACTGTGAAACACCTTTACTACTGCAAAGAGAGCAGCTAACCTTACTGCTAGAAAATGGATTGTAATTTCTAGAAAACGCATTCTGGCAAATTGCAATCAATACCAAGATACTAGAAATTTTTAATGAAATATTAAATCAAATTTCAGTATCAGGAACAATGATCAGATATGTGTTCAACACTGTATAGTTCAAACATGGATTTGATATGTACCCATAACTCGTATGTTCCACGCAGCTGGGTCCCATCCCATCTGCATAAGTGCGAGACTTAGATCCGTAATGGCTGGACTCCACAGCCCAGGGAAAGCTGCCGTGAACACGGATGGCTGCGTCAGCCTCCACTTGCTCTTTGGGCTTCCCGACACCTGTGTGGTGGACATGATGCATATGTTTGGGGTGGTGCTGATGGCCGCTTTCTCCTTTGAGTCCATGCCTGGATGGATTTTTAGCCTGACCCCAAGACAGAGCCATTCCCAGTCCTGTCCCTTTGCCTCCCGGGAAACCGTCTGGTGAGCGGGACTTGGGAGAGTGACGGCCTGTCCCCGGTGACTGGCAGCCCGGTGTCTTCATGACACGTTGGACATGTTCATCCAGGATGCTCTCGGGGTTCTCCTCATGAGCGTCTCTCAGAAAAGGACCGCTGTAGTTGATGTCAGCATAGCTAGTGCCATAATTCTGCGGACAAGTGCCCGGGGGGAAACTGTAATTGGACGACGCGGCGATGGTGACCTCACCTTCCTCCTCCTTTCAGGGAAAAAAAGGAAAAAGAATAATAAAATAAAAATGACAGGGCAGTGCAGAAGCCATTTATAGATTATGAAAACTGACATGAAATTCTGCAATATTATGCATGTTGCACTCATTGCAACCTGCAGATGGCAGATTTTCACTGTGAAATAACCACTGCGGTGGTTAGGAGGCCAAGAGAGAATCCCAAGTCAGATTTGTGAGGATCTATTCATGCGTATTCCTGTTGTTTCTTTTATTGACAAACGAACCCTTGCAGCTTTCACTCTGAGTGACAGACAATCGTGCTCTGACAGAATCGGCTCCGGAGGGACCGGTGGTGTGGGGTGCTGCAGGGGTTTTGATAATGAGGCTCTGAAGGGGAAGCGCGATGTGTTGACTTGAGATAAAAACTCGGCACTGGCTGTCCTCCGTCAATGGAGGAAAATCTGAGGAGATGTTATATTTTTGGCGCAGTTACCTTGCAATACGACTTACTGAAAGACATTCTTAACGCCTCATTGAAGCATCTGGGCGACATGAAAAAAGGGTATTTATCAAGATATACAGAGACTCTTTCAATATCAATATATGAAATCCCCTCATCTAAGAAAAACCCATATCAGATGAGCCAGTCCATGTTTATGTTAAAGATTATTTTGGAAGTTTGACAATTTGATAATATCAAATAAATGTGTTTTTTTTAAGCGCTGATTTTAGTTTGTCGATGTTATCTTGATTATCACGCACACTCATTGGTGGATTTATACTGCCGGCATTACCCTTTCAAATTTATGAATGCATTGTTTCATTGCAGTTTGAGCTGTGAGCGTCAGTTCTCTCTCTTTGCTGCATATAAAATTAGAAACACTTGAATAGTCAGAAAATCAGGGGAGAGAACAAGGATATAATGGAAAGACAACAGTAGTGACTTTCCTTTTATTTCAAAGCCAACGAAAGCTTTTTAAGGTATTTATATTCAAATAAACCCGCACATTTGAGCATGCCAAACACCAGCAACAACCTTTTTTCCAGCCCAACATCACATTTTTATCTTGTTTTAACATATGCCATATTTTATGTATATCGAACTCTCTGAGGGTTTACTTAAAAAATACATGAAAATATTGTACACGATGGAAGCTCATTTATACAACTGGTATTAAAGAGAGTTCTAGTTTTACAACACGGTCCACTGATATATTATCTTTTATCTCATACAAATAATAAACCATTCAGTCAAGGTGACATGAACAATTTGCTATGAATACTGTTGGTTCACTGTATCAACATTCTTCTCTTCATGGATGGCCATGATGTTATATCTTGGCCAAAGAGACCTATATGGTTTCTTTTCAAATATATTTTACAGCATATAAACAATATACCCATATCATATTCATTATCTCTTTACACTATGGTTAAAAAGCTAAAACCCAAGTTCACATTTCTTTTAATCATTTGATGAAGGCAGTTATTTCATGCTTGCCTCCAGGTTTAATAAAGGAAACCTCAAGCTGTGTGGTAGCAGTTTCTCTTCCTACGGGGACAAAACATGTAAATTGTCTGCCTTGAGACTTAATACTTGGCTCTGTGTACTGAGGAGGACTTCATTTGTGGTAGCAGTGACTATTTCATCCCCGTTCAAGCGACATCAAACAGACGGCAATGCTCCAGCCTTACAAGTGGCTGAATGCGCAGGTGCTCCATCTGATTCATGGACAAAGCCAGATCGCTGACAGGCCAAGGATTGAATTCTCCAAGTGATTCATAATATTTTTTTATTCTCCACTTAAATGGCTGGCCTCATTAATTCCATTAAGGCTAGGCAGATTTAAGCCTCCTTTGTTGGTGAAAAAAAGTTTAGGCCCAACAAACAGACATACGTCTCAGTTGTTGGCTCAGACCTGAACTTTACTGGTCCCTCCCTCTTGTGGGGTACGAACACATTCAGCATATTCTCCTTAATCAACAGTCTGCGCATACAACAGCCCTTTGACGTCTTTCAATTTGCCAAAGAGGAAAACAAATTTGGAGAGTTTGAAAAAGATCTGAAATAAAAGCTTCGATTTGATAGAACATTCACTCCCAACGGCTGAAACTGAACTTTTGCCTTTTTCCATTTTCCTAATAGCAGTATTTGAACACAAGAATCTAAAATGAACTAGTTAAATTTGATCAGTTTTCCAATATATTGCAGATGTTTATTCAGAATATAGTCCACAAGGGAGGCTGTGAATCTAACCGGCTAAGATCAGCTCCAGATTTCTGCTCCTTCCCTACAATGCCACCTATTAAGGTCAATTCAGACGCACACAACGCTTTCTATAGTGAGCCACCGCAAGTATTGCTGAAAGAATGGGGTAAACACGCAAAAAACAATTCAATAAAGCACAGCGTCCAGTTATGAGTGTCCTGTGGGCACTGATTCACGGAGTAAGAGTGAACATACCAATCGTACTCTCTGCAGGCGCTCCTCCAGTTTCTCCTCGGCCTCTCTCTCCCTCAGCACCCTCTCAAGTCTGCTGATCAGGTCTGCAGCAAACCTCTCAGGCTCCACATGGATGTCCTTCGGAATTCTGTTTGTGCGCTGGGGAGAGAAACCATCAGACCTTAGGAGGATCCCCATGCGTAGTGCATGATTTCAAAACAAAATATATCTGGGCAATAAAACCACCCTCTTATCGTATGATTCAGTGAATCCAGAACAGACAAATAAATTCCTTTCAATAGTTATTTGTTTTCGGCAGGGTTGAAAAACAAATATCCTCGAAAATATTCAACACTGTTAGAAAAGAATGTCCATGACATGTAAAAAAAACTAAAGGTGCCCTTCCTGGCTTTTTTTTTTGTCTGTTTGAGGGGTTTTAATCAAAACCAAACAATATGCGACAATAAAAAAGAAAATACTTATTTTTAATTTCTTTATTATCTTTTCTAATTGGTCATGGGCACTTCTGTTGAGTCCTAATTGTCAATAATATCACCTTGCGTTGGAAATTAATATATATGTTGAATATACTTTTGTATGTGTGATTATATAGGTAACTCAACTAAAATTTAGGTTAAAAAAAGGAAAAAATCGGCCCGTTAGTTTTCCTAAAACCAGTGTTGTGGGAACATTAATGTCTGAGCTGGAAATCAAGAGGGTTCCACTTTAGGGTCTTGTGTTCTACAATAGAAAACCCATGCATCCGAATGGTAAGCTACACGAGTAGGTTTGATTTGACTTTTTACTCAAAGACCTAATTAGAGCCTGGCTTTCCTACCGAGAGACAGCCTATGCCGCTGAGGGAGGCATCAAGCTGTCAGGTTAAGAGTCATGTCTGCTAGGGTTTCAGTGCACACAGCTTAGGAAATCATCAAGCTGTATTTAGACAGCCTTCTCTTTTCGCAATCACCTATTCTTACACTGCATCACACACCCTGCAACACAGCAGAACTAAAATATGCACATCCTGTGGTAGGAGTGAGGAAAATGTGGCAGACAGTTAAAAAGAGAAGAGGTGTAGAGGCAGAAACTGAGAGGGTAAGGGAAATAACCCATGAATAACTCACTGGAATATGAGGTAGTGGCACTCGCCCATTTGCTTTGGCACTTTCGTGCATCTCCCGGCGATGCTGTTTGTGGTATCTGTAGGGTGGAACCCCATCTCTGGAATTAACAACAGAGACATTTTTATAAACATCCTCATGAATAAACAACAGAGGCAGCTTTGAAGTCCAAAGCTTTCCACTCCATTTTTTTTTTTTTTTTTTTTTTGCCTAAAACCAGCATCTATTAAGCCTTGATAAATCGGTCGAGCGGGACAGGTATTCTCACAGGCTCACTGTGTCCCCTGCTGAACCACAAATGGTCTGGATGATTAAAGTTGCATATGACTGCATCCGTGGACATGTAATTCCACGTGGTATCGGTCACAGCTTCAGCCTCTCCTGTGCTGAAATCTCCGGGCACAATTAGCTGATAACGGCCTATAAAGCATTTCGCTTCAGACTAATTTACTACCAGTCGTTTGAGCTTCAGAGTTTCTTTGGACTCATGCCCCGGTGCCGAGTATAAAATAATATTGAAATTTATTCCCCGACAGATGCTTGATCTGGATGCCTATATCAAATGTTTAAAAGTTATCCCTTTTTGTGCAGACTAGGAGTGGCTTTTGGCTTGTTGTCTCTAATCTGAATCAGAAGATTTGTGTCTTTTCCTTGACTTTTCCACATGGTTTTGCTCAGAGAATATCTAAACAACGCGCTTAAATCTTCTTGTGACCACGCTCACCCCCCTTGGGGTTACGCGGCGTTTCGAGCAAGATCGCATTTCATAAAGAAGGAAGATTGAAATTGCAAAAATGGGAAAGAACACGATCGGCTTGATATGCCAAACACAGGAGGTTAATACCTCCCCCTTTTACTGGGTCCAGGGTTCAACGCTCAGTACAGGATGAATAAATTGCTTCAGTCACTGTTTGCCGCTAGACATGATTTGTTTTGTTGGTGGTACAGCAGTTGAGATGCCGGACAAATTACCTCATTACCTCTTAACAGCCTCCATATCCAGGGGCTTTTGAATTTCACATGGAAATTAGATATAAGTGGTGTGTCCATCTTGATTTATAGATATCTGCGGCAACTATGAATCTGGATCTCTAAATGTGTATGCACTTCTCTGTGTTTCTGTGCGTTCACACGGATGGAATCCACACTGGCTCTTTTTTTTTTTTGCCTTGGGCCCCGGGTCGGATCACAATTAATTCTCCAGCTAGCAACTAGAAACTGTTGGTTTTTCTCATCCCCATCCAGTGTGCCAAGTGCACCTAGCTGCAGGGTTATTTCAGCTATAAACTTACAGCATACGCTCAGCACTTGGGTCAAGCTGAGGTTGGATTATGTTCCTATTGCTGATGAACAACTCCAGAAGTTGTTTGGAACCTGACCTTCACTGTGCCAAGACCGCGTTCGACAAAAGGTCTCGGCAAAGTGCGTCAATTGGGCGATGATCAGATGTTCCCAAACAAACTGTGGCAAGCTGGAAAAGACAGGGAGTGAACCTGATAGAAATGCAAGTTTAAAAACACCCCAAGTTATTGGTGGAAATAAAAAGAGTTATGAACTTCCGCCTTGTAAAGGCAAATACAATTTAAAATATTGAAAGCCAGCTTCTGTACGTGATACCAGTGAGTTGAAGATTTCCTAATCGGCATCACAAATCTATTGTAACAGAGTTTGTGCTTTGACTAAAGGCCAACAAGTTCCAGTGCCGGCGGCAAAGTTCAAGCAGTTCATGAAGCAGTAGAGATAGGCTTTTTAATATGACCAAGAACTGCTATCAATATGGGGGTGATAGAATCCTTGAGGGTCATCTGGCATTTCTGAATAACGACAGCTTAGTCGGTTTTGTGTGTGTGTGTGTGCATGTGTTTGTGTCATGAGAAGATACATACACGCTGCTGTCGGTCAGGGAAAGCGTGTCTGCGTCGCTGGACATACTCTGCTGCTCACTATCGTTAGCGCTGGTAGCGGGAGCCATAGCGTAACCAGTGTTGACATAGTATGGGTTGATGGGCTCCCGACAGGATGCATGCCTGGAAAAATGATTTTCAAAACAAAAAGGTGAATTCTTCACATGCAAATATGTAAAACCACACCTTTAACAACAAACCAAAAGTCACATCAGTAGTAAACATTATTGTCTTTGTTGTGGAATTAAAACGATTTGCAAACATCCTTCGTGCTCGGTCAGCTCTCTGACCATAATGAAAAAAAGACGCTGTAAACAATTTCATTTAAAGTCAATGCAAAACACACAAACAATTCAACTGCAGTGCAACATCACGTGAATGAGACTGAAAAAAACACTGATCCTTCTATGTCGATCCCTGCTGAAGCTGCAAAATTATAAAATGACTAAATTGAATCACACATTCTGATGGGCGTGCAGTAAAAAGTATAATTGTGTAATGTTTCCAGAGGTGCAAGGCAATGTCACCGTATGTATCTCTTAGTCAAAGAAATATCTGTCTTCACATTGTAATGGAGGTGGGGATTTAAAATTGCCCAGGATTACTTTTCTGCATGAAATTACCGTCTACTGCCATCTTTGCTCTTAATCTGTATGCTTATCTGCCAAGAATGTGCAATAAAATGCACCTGCATTGATATGAAAATCTGTATTGGACCCAACAGGATAAAATGTGCAGCTTAATTGTCCTGCTGGAATTTAAACCAGGAAATAAACTGGATGTTAAGGTGAAATTACCTTAGGCTATTTTACATGATATTTTTAGGAAAAAAGGAGAGAGACTGCCCAGTGTTATGTAAATGCAGTCAGCCGGAGGCCTCACTAATTCCAAGAAATTGGGTCACATTACACCTCTCCCTAAATACCTGCAGTGGGTTGCGGTAGGTCAAAGGACAGATTTTACAATCCTATTATTCATCTATAAAAGTCTCAGTTCTAAATACATCTTTAATCTTCTTCCACATAATGAGGCATTAACACATCTCAGGTTCTCTGGGCCAGAATCAGCGTGGAAATTCGCATCATTGTCATGCAGTTTCCTTGTTATTACTTCACCATGAGGTTAAAAAACACAACTGTAGGTCACTTATTAGCCTTTGCAGCAGCATTTAAATACATTTACATCATATTTTCTTCTACATCTATAACTATTGTTCTGTCATAGCGTTCTTGAGATGGAATGTGACAGCGTGCCCCATTACGAGCAGCCTGAGAATACATCTTGACAAAGTGTACGGCGTGTAGAAGGAACAATGAAAATGAAATAAAAATCATTTTCATGTTAGTAACAATCACCAATGAACTCACTGAAATGGGATGTACTTGGAACCCTAGCAGTTAAGTGGCTTTGGTTTTGTTCGGATAAGTAGTTGCTTCTGTATGCTTCACCTCTGTCCGCCTAAATTATAGATCATTATACTAATCAATGTATCATGAATGTATAAAGACAGAGTCTATTTGAAATTTAAACGAAATACAATTTAAAATTTTCAGAGGTGATATGCATTGAGACTGAAAGCTAAACATCACTGTGGTCGTCATGGTTATCATGAAAGGAGAAAACAATGGGTACATGTGGAATCGCAATTATCTTTGAACAGTTGAATCTCCTCTGTTTAAAACTTGTACAATCTGAACTTTTCGCAGCCGCCACAGGCATTCTTCTCATGTTCGCTTATCACGATTTACATGTTTATCAAACATTGTGACCCAGAGTATGTGTGCTTCCAGTGAGTACACCATATTTACATTTTATGTACATTTTGAATTTACTATCAGAGTAGAGTATACTTGGAAAAACAGCAGAGTTTAACTGCCAATATTATTCTGATGCAAATCCATCAGAGAACAAGGAGAGATTCCTTCGGCACCATTTACATTCTCAGTCATTGACATTGCAGATCATACGTCTAACAAGGCTTCGTACACATGAATTATAGATGTTAGGCATCATCTCTTTATTCAAATTGGAACTCCTTATAGCCCTCATCCCCTGCTTTCTCCCTGTTTAGAATGCAGAAGCAGCCCGAGAGGGGCTCAGAATGAAACCTTTGTGACCGGCCCACTTTTTATTAGTATCTGCATTCAACAGCTGTGAATAGTACAATGTGTGCGAGAGCGCTGTGATTTTGGGGAGAAAACAAAAGGAGCTTCTTGTGCAACTTTATTTGAGGGAATTATGATTGTACTTGGCAAAATTCTTGATAATAATGGATGGAAGGAATATCAGCAGGAGGAGGAAAATGTCAATGTGATTCAAGGTGTTGCAGCACAGATTAAATGATTCATCTACTGTCCAAAATTGTTGCCAGCCCTTTAAATTACATTAATTCTCCAAAACATTGAAACTTCACTTCTGCAATATTGGATTTTCTTATTAGTGAGGTTGTTTTTTGGATTTGTTTTGTTTTTTGCAAATGTCATACAAAGGGATAGATAGAATTATAAAGAATTTGATCCTTAAGAAAACATTTGCTTTCAAATGGAGGGCTTCATCTATAAAACGCCATGAAACACAAACCTCTACCAGATTTGAAAGCAGAAAGAAAAAAATACTGTTTAACAAAGGCAAATAAACCGTTTGGCAGGCTGGGCGCTGTATTTGTGTTGCCAGGCTGCGAAACACTGCGTGCATAACTAGAACTGATTTATGTCGACAATCAATTCTACTAAACGACTCTCCGTTTCTACACCTCGCAGCCCCATCAGTTCCACAGACATACTTCTGCTCACGACAGCGCACGTTGTTGTTCCAACGCAAGCTGCAGCTGAAATTGATTTATCCCTGAACAAACCAACGCTGACAAATTCTGGAGAAATTCTGTCCTTCTTGGAAAGATTAAACACGGCCTGTGTTTTCTTCAGGTCTGATTTTATGTCCCATTTTGTATCACTTTGTGCCATGGTTTTAAATCGCTATTAATCCAGTTGCAGTCTGCCAAACATCACACATCATGGCGTCCTCAGTTGCCCTAAGTATAATTATAATTTCATCTTCAAACCACTGTGAAAACTCTTCTCTGAAGGTTGAGTATAACTTAATTGAAGACAAAATTCTGCTGTTCACATGCTGTTCACATGAAAAATAGTACCAGTAATGCAGATATAGTAGCTCCCTCTTTTAAGTGGTCTTTTTCTTTTTTCATAAATATGATCTAAAAGACTTTTTAATGTCTTCTGTTATAACCCCAATCTTTAATTTTAAATGTTATTTAAAAATGAACCGTGTTTTTTCTAAACCGCTGGCCAAATAGTGGATTGTTAAAATAATAATGTGGAAATATCCTCTAAGCAGCATTTGTCTTTCTTTAATATGCAATACAGATCCTTCTGCCCATGTATGGATCCCCGCAGTGCTCAGCTGTGTTTTGGTTTGAGATGTTTCTCTCATGTGTTTCCAGGACGCTTAAAAAAAAAAAAAAAGAACACTAATCTCCAGCAATTGGCTTTTGTGGTGCCTCACTTTTCACGTTGCCTCTCGCAGGTATTGACATGAAAGCTGCACGTCAACACTGGATGATGTAATGAGATGCGATGAAACTCGACCACAAAACAGTAGGAACGAAACTTAGCACAAGTCTCCTTCTGAAATGTGTGTAGTGTTTCATCTGCAGGACGTTTCAAATGGAGTGTACCGTCCATCAACCGAATTCCTGTCCTTTGTCAGCCGAGCGCTGCGGCAGCAGCAAATATATCATCACATTTCTCATCGCCAGTTGCTTGATCTTTATCAGAGATGTGACTTATTGTAAAAAACAATTATAATAACAAAAAGAGGCGGTTATTTCATTACGCTAATGTATCAAGAAAAAAAACATCAAAACATAGTACTAATTCCTATTAGTACTTATTCAATATCATTTTCTACACCAGGGCGTGTATCTTCCCCCACTTTATGGCAGCTACAAGCATTATTCTTCAAACCATCAGGGTTGAAAAAAAAAAAAAAAGGGAGTCTTTTTAAGAAAACTTGTTTAAAAAAAAAAAAAAAACTTGTACACAAAACTTTTGCCATCATCGTGCAGCACGGTAGTGATAATGGTTGATCAAATGTGATTCCTACCACTCAAAAAAAAAGCGTGGTAAGAGCGGACCAATTGACCGAGACAGACTGGCCTGGTCTCCCTCAGTAAGTTCCAGATTTCTAAGACCGTGTTAAAGAGACACTGTAGTCACAGTTTCCTAGACCTACAACCTACTGCATCAAAAGTAACAGGTTATGGATTCAACTGAGACTCCCAACAATGTAAACAGGCGACATGGTGGTGCTGAATGCCATGTTAAAAAGAAGCAAACCTAAGTGTTTTATGTTTGTTGTTTAAGCAATGATATACTTGCTTACTGTTTTGTGGCCTAGGCGTCTTTATCGTGTTGACAAATATACCCCTAGGAATGACCAACAGCCTATTCAGGCTTTCGAGCGCCTCAGCAAATATCATGTGAAACCAGCATTATGTGAAAAACAAAGTTGTGATTGGCCCAGTATTTACAAAATAGAAATTAATAGAAATGGAGCCAGAGGGTTCAGCAGCTAGGCTAGGTAAACAGAAGAATCATCACTCTAAACTATATTTCTTTCTGCAGAAATGGCATAGTATGGATAAAACAACATGAATATATTGGAATCTTACAGTGCTTTCTACGCACAGTTTTTGATCCCTCAATTATCCCTGACTTTTCCTCAAAGGAAAAATGAAATTGCAAAAAAAAAAAAAATCGGATGCAAATAAAAAAGTAATACTTTCCATCTGCTTTCGGTGCCTCTGCTCTCCTCTCTGGCTCCGCTCTTCACCGCTGTCCTCCCAAATACAATTTCACTTCTCGTCTCTTGTCGGCCTTGCCTGCTCTACCCACGGGTTTTCACATCTCGTCCCCTTTTCTCTCTCTTATTCTTTCTCCCGATTTCCCTGTCACTTGGCCCTTTCCTGTCATCTTCACTTTATGTGCCCAAACTTTCTCCCCTCGCCAATTCCACACTCATGACACATACTCTCCGTTCCACTCTACTTCTATTTTTCGCTCTTTTCTCACACGCCATTGCATCCCCTCCTCTTGTCCTGCTTCCTCTCCCACTTGCCTAGTTTTCTGTCTCTGCTGCATGGTTCTCTCATTGTTACGCTGGCTAATCCTGCATTTATAAAAAGCCTCACATGCAGGTAACTTATGTTTGATCTTCTCAATGCAACTGTAAAATTCAATGGAACACAAAAACAAATAAATAAATCAGCTAAATGCTAAAACAGCATGTATAGTTATGCATCATTCAGGTTACCCCCACCAAAGGCGTGACCTGGTCTCTTTGTTCTTTGTAAATAGATATTGTGGAATCAGCACTGACCACCTCAGTCAATGGATAAACAACAGAACAACACCCCTGTGCACTTTATACAGATAGCAAGGTGAATGCAGCAGGACTAGACCTGAGACTCAAATTGGCTGTGTCACAAGGGGGGAAGATATCCTGTAACACTGCTATGATTGTACTACCTGTAATGTGAAATGCAATAGCATCTGCAGGAAAAAGCGTGCAATCAAAAGATCCACATTCTTCTTCTTCTTCTTCTTTTCCTTTCGGCTTTTCCCTTTCAGGACTCGCCACAGCGAATCAACCTCCTCCATCTAACCCTATTCTCTGTATCCTCCTCTCTCACACCAACTACCTTCATATCTTCTCTCACTACGTCCATAAATCTTCTCTTCGGTCTTCCTCTAGACCTCCTGCCTAGCATCTCCAATTCCAGCATCCCTCCTCTGTACATGGCCTAACTATCTCAGTCTGAATCAAAAGATCCACATAAGACCTCATAACTCTCTGGTCGTGAGCGGATAGCTCGTGTAATTTCCTGGTCCAGACGGGCCATTTAATCAATCATTCTTGTAGTTATCAAACCACTAAACCTGAAGCTCCCTCTGCTCTTTTCTCCTCCAGTTTCCACAAGGAAGCCTTTCTGCTGAGCTATTCTTTCAAAACACATCTTGCCACCAATGGCATGCTTAGTTAATGTTAACAGCAAAAAAATATAATTCAAATAAACAAATGTATCTTTACATTAGTAGCGAAGAATCAAAGACAGTCAACTTTCCAATTATCGTTTTTGCGCCTGTACCGTAGAGGCAACATTATACTAATGTTTATCTCGACGTAAACATGAGATCACACAATTCATTTCATGTGCTCAGGTAGGCACACCGACTTTGGTCAGAGCTGGAATTTATCTAAAGGATAAGGATTTTCAAATTTTACTGTTTCTTTTATTTTGGGGGGTTCACTGACTTGTGAAACGCCAAGCAAAATGTTTCAGAAGCTGATGTGATACAGTCACTATCAAATAAGCCATTTGCAGAAGACATTACAAACTGCTGCATCAATGTTATCAATGTTGAAAAACCTAATTCCTTTCGATGGACGCTGAACACCTTCCTCAAACAATCAATTTACGTAAAGTTTCCGGTATGATGAATTATACATCACCTCTATTACGAAAAAACGTATGAACAAGGATGGGAGTCATCAATGTGGGACGATTAAAATGTGCCTGATGTTTCAATGCTACTGATGTGCTGTGCATGAATTCCATCCTTTTTTCTGCCCCTCCTTTACATGTCGCTGTGAACTAAGTTACCTTTCGTTTCCCATATTTAAGGGAGAAAAATGAAAATACACAAAGCAGATTTGAAAGGAACTACAGCCAACATGTTGGTTTACTTTGAGAAACAAAACAAGATGCAAGGATTTCAATTAAAAAAAGAAAAGAAAACATGCCTTCGGCAAACATTGTGTTGCAACTAACAATGTCAAGTAACAAAATTAAGTTGCTGTATCACTGCTGAGAATTTTAATAAAAATCACAAAAACTGAAAAGGCGTTCCAACAAACGAGGACACAAGGAGGAAAAACTGTGTCCAAGATGTTTTTTTATATTGTAGTTCTATAGCTGTAAATTGTATATATTGTTTTCCTGCATTGTATTGCGTTTCAAAATAAAAGCAAAAAAAAAGCAACAATAATTAAAAGACAGAATAGTTCTTGAGCCGCATCTTTATATTTGAATGGAAGTGGAATTCGCTGTTCTTATATTATGGTATTTATATTTTTGATCAAATACCCTTTGGATATATTGTATGCAACTTTCAAACCAAGAAGAAGAGGAGGGTAGAAAAGAGAACTTGGGAAAAGTTCACCTTAAACAAACGTTGAGCCTTTTCATCAACAACCTATCCAGTGGGAAAACCCGTTTCCCAAACCACCTCGGCAAGAAATACAAAGAGGGCTGCTTCAAGCCAATAAAAAACAAAGGAAAGAGCCTCCACAGCCTCCAACACTTCCTCACCGCCATCACTGCGAGCACCTTGAATCCCTTCAAAGATCATCTTCCTCCAATCTTAGCTGTCTCTTATGCTACTCTTCATTTTCAAGCTTCAGGCAGCATTCGTAGCGCTGAGGGGTTTGAGGTTTATTTCTAATTCAGCATTTTGCAGGGAAAAATCTGTGAAGTTAGAGTTGAAAGCTCTCTATATAGCTGCAAGGATTTACCTGTACTCGTGACTGTCCTGGAATCGGGCACTGTTGGCAACACGCTGCTGTGCCGTTTCCATTAGCAGCTTCTGAGTAAGCCTGTTGCTCTGTGTGGGGTCACAGTCGGGCTGCTTCTCCGACTCCTGGTCGCATCTCCACTCCTCATTTTCATTTAATGTTGGCAAATAACCGGTCAGACTCTTTCCGTTCCCAGAAATAGGGCTTTGATTGCTGTACAGCTTGGGGCTCTCGCCTCCTACTCGTGTTTGTTCCAAATATATGTCCGACTTAAGGAATAAAGGGTAGGTGTTTTCCTCCATCATGGTCTGGATCTCAGTCTGAGCTTGGTCAAACATTGCAGGATCAATGTGGAGCTTCATCACGCAGTCTTTGATGAAGGACTTAGTGGCTGGTTTGATCTGTCTAGAAACAATCCCATTGTTGTCCAGGATGTACTTCTTATAGATGGCTTTTGCCAGTTTTACCCGCTTTTCCTCGTTGCCCTCGTTGGTTTCTAGTTTGCGGAAGCCGCTGCATGCAAACCAGAAGTCCAACATGTCGGCACAGCCTTCCTGCTTGAGGAATTTCCCGAAGAGATGGATGCCGTCCTGGTCATCCAGGAGGGAGTGAAGAGACTCTGCCCATTTTAAGTAAGGGGGTGTCGGGGAAGCGCTGCCCTCTGGCTCGTAGCCCAAGTCCAAGTCAGGCCGCCTGGGCGTAGCAACAGAGGCCTCACATTTGAGGCTGTTATTCTTGCTGACATTGTTGTGCAGGCGTCCGTCACTGCACACCAGTTCGCCCTCCTCCCCGGGGACTGGAGGTCTTGGAGCATCTTCAGTGAAGCTGCCTCCCAGGTCCACTACGAAGGCTCCTTTGTTGCTTATGCTCATAGTCCCAGCATCCATATACCACGTCTCCGTAGCGCCCACACTGCACAAATAAATCCAGACCTCTACTTATGCCACAGCATAAAAACTCCTGCAAGGAGGAAAGATAAATCATGAGACGCAGCTTCATCAAAATCAAGAGGTAAACTACTGCTAACTTTCAGAGAAAACTGTTATAACATTGCAATATTTATGAAAGGAGATATAGAAAACATATCTATGCAGAAATGAAAGGAGATATAGAAAACATTATATCTATGCAGAAATCTGATAACAACTACTAGGGAATTCATGATAGCAGGTCTCGAGTGAATATGTGCCATCAAGCTGGTAACCAGAGGGGTAATACCAACTGGGATTTTTTTCTTTTTCAAAACATGTTCCATTTTGCACAGCGAGCATTTCCCTGAAACACTAATCAAATGGCCAGTTTTCCGTCTGAGCATTAAAATTAATGCAAATTCTGCCCAAATCCACGGGATTTGCAAACGATAATAAAGCCTAACGTGGAGTTCCCTATTCAGAAGCCATGTTCTGAATATGAAAAATTAATAAACTCATATGGAAGAGGAACTGTGTGAAGATAAATGAAATTACCTTTAAAGAATGCTTTTACGTATGAAATTTTAAACTGCCAGAATAACTCCGAAAAAAAAAACACACACTTTGCTCTGTGGCAAAACTACATTGAAAATACAATTATCGGGTCCGATACTAACCTAATTCACTTTACAGATATCTCAACCCCACCAACACCAGCAATTCCACAGTTTCCACCAAACCATTAAAGCATGCAGGATTAGCAGTTTGCTTAAACTGTTTTGTAGCAACTGAGCAATAGAATCTGAAATTTCTGAATTGGGCACTGAGAGCAGAACAGATAACGTTACGTTGTCAGTTAGATATCAAATATAGTAGTAAGTCGTCTTTATGTGTTTTTTGAGTTTTCAAACTACATTCACGTCAAACTTATGCAACGTTTCCATGTTTAAAACTCTTCTGTGATCACCTCCCCCCTCTGTCACTCTGGAACTCACTTAACACTAGTCCTCTACTGAGCTTACTTACTCAGATACACCAAATCTTAAGACATTGGTAAACATGTATTATCATTTTAATGTATTTATTTTTGGGTTCGTTTTTTTTTTGTGAGGTTAACCACTCTTCCCTGCCTTGTAGTTTGCTGGTCTACTAAAGGGAACAAAATAGCAGCTCTTCTACTGAGGCGCTCATTTAATGAGAAAAGACATCACTAACATGAGGACCATAATCTTCTGTTTTAGTAACAGCATGTTGTCAAATAACTTTTAAACTGTAGCATTTCAACTTGCTGGCAGGAAACTGAAACAACTAATTGAAAGAAGGTGAAAATATATAGTGATAGTCAAGATGACTGATTTGATCATTTAAATTGTTTTGACAACTAATTCTTTTTTTTTTTACTTATTTACTTTTTTTTTGTGTGTGTGCTATCCATATGTAAATGTGTATGTATATATGTGTATGTGTATATTGTGTATGTGTATTGTGCATTTTTATATATATATATATATATATATATATATATATATATACACACAAACACACACACATACATATATGTATCCTGTTTTCTTTTTCTTTTCCCTCTATTGTTGTTGCTGCAACACCCGAATTTCCCCTATTGGGGATCAATAAAGTGTTATCTTATTTAATCTTAATCTATTTGAAAATATGTCTGTTCTGTACATACTCCCAGCTTGTTTTTGGCTGCAAATGATTCTGACAGCACCAACAACTGTCACTGCAAAGAAAAAAAACCATATATTAAATGTGTATCACTTTTGGCAGTTGAAAATCAGAATTTGATCATAGTAAATAATGTGACTTTGTTGATATCTTTTGTAGACTTAGGCAACAATCTGATTGAGCTCATTTCAATGTGGTTTTAAGGCCTATAGATTTGTTTCAGACTGAGTCATATTCTGTGGCAGTGTCATTGTAATCAAGAAATGACTGCGGCCCCTGAGGCACCTTGAATGCCACCTGTATTATGCTGTGCTGTGAATACTAAGCTTATTTCCACAAGTAGCGTTTAACTGAGCAACAGCACATTTATTACTATTTCAGGGTGAGAAACTCACCTGAGGTTTTTACAGTAGGATTTTATCTTGCTCCAAACTATACCTAAGAGGACTACCTGTGAAAATTATTACTATTATTTTTTTCACATGTTTAAATGAAACAGCCTTTTTATTTAATGTCATGTTGCTGAGTCCACTGCAAAGAGCCACACCTAACCACTATACAGGACTGAATGTCTACTTCAAGGACACATCACAATTCTCGTTTTGTTCCCTGAGCTTTTCTCCATGACATGAAACCAGAGCCCTCAAGAACATTGCGTTTCATCATACTTGTATTTCCAAAAGGATCAATAACCTCTGTAGGTAGGACTGTTTTTTTTAGGACTGTTTAGACTCCATATTTTTTTAAGACTTGCAACAAGATGTGTTTGAAAATGTAACAAATCTGAAAGCAAGGGTAGCAGTTTCGTCCGAGTGTGAATCTTTATCATTTTCCCACATCTGAACGCAACAAAACTCAAAGCCATCCGATAAAGTTTATATCAGACATTTTTGAAGAGAGATCACTTTTTGACAGTTGCTGGATCTGTATGTAATATTTCATTAGAAATACCTACGCCAGTGCGGTACAACTCTCCCTTTAGGGCGCACCCACACTCTGTCTTTTCCAATACAGTTACAAATAATTCTCCTGACTGAACAAAGATTGTATGTACGGCACCAACAACAAGTGGTCTCTCTGTGCGGCCCATGCTTGACACGCTTCCCCCGTCCTGCAGACCCCTCTCTACTCATTTTGGGTAATTTTTAAGTAAAAGCACACCTCGTCGAATACTGATCAAAATACTGAAGCTGCCGATCCATCGGTATGAAAACTGAATATCAGTTATTGGGATGTTAATGTCTTAAATGACCAGTTCTGCTCTCAGTGCGAATATGAGGTCCTGTTTGCATCAGACGTGACGGCGTCCCGAGCGTCTGATCAAAAGCGCACGGTTCAAGTGCGAACACACCCAATGCACATTTAAAAACATACTGAGATCCAATCGCTCAGACCCGACCGCATTCTTTTCTACAGGTGGAAACGCAATGCCTTCTGGTCCCAAAGACAAGATCTACATCGAGGGAGGGGAGGGAGAGCATCTACGCCCGTTGTTCTCTCCTCTTGCCCTTTCTCAGTCTCTGCAGAAGGTTAAGACTCATCAGGCACAACACACACTATTCACAACTGACAGCTGTCTCTCATCCAGGTGAACTACCTCAAACCAAAGTCAATTTCCATCACAACCCTCCCATCATTCAATCAGGATCATCATCTCAATGCTGCATGAGAGAAATAATCACGGGTCAGGCTGACACTGGTTTTCAATTATAATAACTTAAAATACACAGGCGGCATGTGCCCTCCCTATTTCTCTCCCCTGTTACCACCAATCTGGCTCCCCTTCATCCGCGCACATCATCTAAAACAAGGAGGCACCTCCTTGGGAAGGATAATGAAATGTCACTTGAATAAATGGGAAACGTTACGCATGAGAAAATCCGAATGATGAAATCCTTCTGCCTCTCGGTTCCCCTTGACGTCAGAATCTCCACGTGTGATAAGAGAAAGAAACACACACACACACGAACAGAAATACCGTTTTAGTCGCAAGAAAATGGGAGGGAAGGGGGTAAAAAAAAAAAATAATAAAAAAAATTTAAAAAAATCAAACGGAAGTGTGAGCGTATCCACGCCAGGTGGGAAGTCACACTCCTGGATCCACTCGCGGATCGATGGCCGTGGAAAGGGGGGCGGGGGAGGTTGCTGGGAGCGGTGATGCGGCGCCGGTTCCGTCGGCCGGGGAATCCGAGAAAAAAACGTCCGGTATCGGAAATAAAAATAAATAAATAAAAACTGCTGCAGTTCCGCTTTGAAGTGACCCCCCCCCCTTCCCCACTCCCACTCCCTCCCATCACATTCATGTCTTGGCCTCTCCAGAATGAACAGAACAGCAGCGGCGGGTGGGGGAGGGGAGCCAGAAACAAACTCCGTACACACACACGCGCACACACACACACGCGCGCGTACACACATGTACACACACACACGCACACGCACACGCACACACACACACGCACACGCACACACACACACACAACCAGGCCTTTCAGCAGCCGACCGACAAGTGCACAACTTTGTCACACTATTAATATTTGCGCTTCCTCGCCGACCAGCTGATAAACAAAGCGCACGGCATGACGATCGCAAACACCACCCACACTACCCCACTGGCGTCAGAGGACACGAAGGGAATCCCACAGCAGATATCCCAACATATTTTTTTTTTTTTACTACCAGCAAAGCGATGGCACATATATCTCCTGACTACCGCAATCTCTGAGCTGTCTGACAGCAGGGGGAGACGAAGAAGAAGGGGGGGGGGAGAAAAAGTGCCACGAGAAATACTTCACCCGTGGAAATGTCCTCGCCGCCTCGGAGCGCATCGGACGGTTGGAGCGGCGCACGTCGCCGCGGACGGTGTCATCGCCGCGAATTGCAAGAGTTTATAAATAACAAAGAGAGTCGGCTCTCCGCCTCTCCATGTCTCTCTCTCTCTCTCTCTCTCAGATGATGCACAGCGCCTCGCCCGTTCACTACACACATTACCACCGCCGGTCACACACAGACACACACACACTTTGGGAGAGTTGTTTCCCCCAGCTAAACCTTGTTTTCATATACTAAATTATGGGGAAAAAAAACAACAACAAGATTAATTTGTCAGTAACCAACCCATAAGCGTGTGTGGACACCCTCCATCCGAAAGGTGCATCCAAATAAAGTCTCATTCAACAACACCCACTGGGTGGAAGCAACCTCTTCCCTTCCAGTAATATAAATAAATACCTCTTTTTGAATTTATTTAGAATCCGTCTTTTCTTAAGTGTGACTTTAAGCTGTTATACAACAAAAAAAGATAAAATGAAGTACTCAAGAAAGGCCTTTAAAAAAAAAACAACTCAGTGGTGCCTTGGTTTGTATTTGTGTATCCTGAATTCCAGCAAGGCCCGTGAACTCCGGAGCCTGCGATTATTAAAACACTCAGTTTGGTATTATTTCTAATGTATGTGTTTGAAAATTTTGATACTTTCAGGAGGAAATGCAGGATCCATAATGCTTTAGATCCAGAATGATCGAAAATACAGGAAATTCTATAGTCTTAGCACCTGGCTTAAAAAATAAAATCCATAGCCTGGATATATTTTGTAATAGTTTATTATTTCTTTCTCTTTTGCTTCTGTTGTATGGTTAGAAAACAAACAACATGAAGGTGGGTTTTGTTTTACGTGGATCTAAATGAAGACCTTTGTGTTTACAGGATGAGCAGGGGCAGTATCTAGTAATCCGGGGCCCCATGCAAAGACCAAAGAAGGTGCACTTATATTTTATTATGTGTCAAGCAAAAGAAATTATATTATACTCATATGAATATACTATATTATGCATCAAGCAAAACACTTATTTTGTCTTAACTTATTTCTTCTAAACTCAGTTGAGGTGTAAAGAAAGTGTTTGTCTGTTACTCAAACCACTACTTTACCTGGATTTAGTTGTGATGGGCAAAACAAACAAAATTAAGTTTAGTTCCTTTTTCCATAGCACAAATCTTCCTTAATGTTAAAACCCATTAAGTCATACATGCATTTCTATTTCCAGCCCCAGGAAATGGCCTTAAAACCACTCACGGAGTCATAAATACCACCTAGAAAATCACATGACGAGGCTAACAGCCAGCAGTATGCCAGGTTGATAGTTAAACTGGCTCCCTTACGTCTGTCATTACATGACTATGGGATGTAATACTGCATTTTTTCCCACTGTTTTCATTTTTTGGTTGCTCAACATTACATCAATAAATTTGTTGGGCTTCCTTTATCCAGTGCTGTGGATCATGAGTGGACTGGTTCTTCTTGTCCAAAATATTTAGTTCCATTGTTGACTGTGTTAACCTGCATATGACAAATAAACCTGAAACCTTTTGATCCAGTTGATGCCAACATTATCGTCGTTATTTTTCATTCTCCACTCACAAAATTCTTTTAAATATATTCCAAATGCAGCCTGTAAGATGACTTGTTTTAGAAGAAAAATTAGCCAGTGACAACCAATATTTTTGAAGTATAATTAGCTAACAGCTTATTGTTTTATCGCAGAAGCATTGGAAAGTAATACATGTTCATATCATGAACAGCTGTACATTAAAATCTTGCTGTCATTAAAGTTTCCTGCTCCACACACATTAAATCTTTATTTCGAATCTTAAAACTGGTAATCGGCCAGGCAGGGACGGCACAGAACCATGTTCATATGCTTTTATATGAACGTTTGCAGCTGGAAACATTTTGGCCGTCCATTCCAAGCATTTTGGATGGTTTTCTACCAAACTGAAGTCTAAATGCTGAGAGAAACACCATGAAAAAGATATATTTGATTGTGTGATTGAATCTAACCATTTGAGTGCATTGCAGATAGCGGGAATATGTGAAACTGTCTCACTGCAGATTCTGAACCATCTATTCAGACATAGGAAACCTGTAAAAATGGGCAATGGACAGGGAGCGTACAATATTCATGCAGGCAACATCAGATTCTGAAAATACTGAACTTCTTCCAAAGTGCAAGAATGTATGTGACCAACAAAAGTTTAAACATCCTGAAACAGGTTTCACAATTTAAATTCTATGATACCACATTCATTTTACCCAGTAATTTGACCCAGTAATCTTTGCCTCAGTATTTGTAAAAACATATTGTTATCATCATCATCAGTGATAACACTGTTTTCCTGTGTGTGTGTGTGTGTGTGTGTGTGTGTGTGTGTGTGTTTGCATTTCTCAAAAATTTCTAATTCGACCAGCTTCATTGTACACCTGAGAGCGAAGCCATCACCGGGGCAAATACCTCAAGATTACAGCTTTGACCAATACCAACCAGACTGAAAAAAGCATGACAGTGTCCCTTCAAGCATGTCACTTTTCATACAGCATTCTCCCTCCTCCTCTTCCTTGTCTTTTTTTTTCCATTCCTTTACTATTGTTTTTATATAATAAAAGATGCTACTCAAATGAGCCATGGCAGCCAGGGGCACTCCTACGCACCATTGAACCTGATGTTCACACCTCACTGTCATTAAGTTTTGTTCCCCTCTTTATTGCAGCCACAGAGCAGCTCGCAGTACTTGACACTTGACATTCAGAAAGGGGAGGTTATGTCGCAATTAGCATCTGCGGGAGAAATGTTCATGAGTCATGTCACATTGTTCTGAAAACGAATGGCACAGAACTCGCAAAGAAAAAAAAGAGACAACTAAAAAGATCAACTCGAGGTTGCACCGGATGAGGACACAGTCTCAAGACTTCCCCTATTGTTGTCACTGATTGTGTGCGCACACTTGTTCCAATAGACCAGTATTTCTTTCAATAGGTTGTTAATTAATGATGAGCATGAAAGTGCTGATTAACGTGCAAATCAGCATAGTTTACCTTGATTTTTGAATCCTTGGTGGATCTTCCTGCAGTACATCCATATATTGAGGACTCCATCGTATGGTTATTGGACACATTGGGTTGAAGTAACTGTAACATCCATCTCACCCCCACGAAATGAAAAGGCCTGACAAAAGCTGCATGTCGCCATAATGACTTGACTTGCTCATCCATTTGTTCCTAAATGCAATGAAAAGAAGAAGAAAACCAGGAAATATTTTAAAAAACAGATTTTGCAAAAAAAAAAAAAAAAACTCCCAACTTTTCATCATAACTTCAATAGGTTTACAAGAAGCCATATAAATGACTGTTATGAACAACATATAAACTCTGCATTTTGGGGATATGAAGGTACATCAATAATTTGGGTATTTAATTGTCATTGGCCAAGTCCATTTTAATAAGATTAGTTTAATTAATGGCAATGCAAAGCATCTTTCCATGACATATGTGGTGTATTTCCCTAATAACTCACGACGCAGTCACTGATGTTGCACTTGGCACCTTTACTCAACGCAAAACCGGAACTCCCATATGCATATCCCAGCATTTCTTGATACATTGATAACTACAGCACAACCAGAGTCACAAAATACAAAAGTCTATAAAGTCAAATACATCACAAATGGTACAAGTTAGTTGTTTTCTTTGCCCATGTGACTTGTTTTGTTCCTGTTTTCTTTTTATTTTCCCCAAACCTGTGGAAAATATTTGCTTCCTCACACTTCCATCAAACGTTTTGAAGTTAGTTTGGCAAAGCATCAGTACAATTTACTCCCAGCTAAAGGATAGAACCTCACAAAAAGGGATTCATTAAAATAAATACATATATATATACATATATACTGTATAAACTGCAAAAATCCCCATCTTCAAAGCTGAAACTTTTCATTTATAATAACTAACTTTGTTAAGTATGCATATAACCATTCTACCTATCTAGTACATGCAGCAAAAACTACAGTGTGCATGTAGTAAATTGTATACGTTGTGAGTGAGTTGTATAAAATACAACAATCCTGAAAAAAAGACCAGATATGTCTTTGCTTAGAGAGTGACAACATAGACCTCTTAGTGAATATAACTCACGGGTATAAGACAGACAAGGTTGTATTTAACAATTCTGGGACTCATTCCAACGCAAATACACTGGTACTGAGAAAGTAATTAACTCACAGACGTTCGAAGTAAAAGATTAAGCAGCCTTTTAAAAGGATGTTATTTGAGGTGTTAAAAGTACAGATGGCATGCACAGGCAATGTGAAAGTTATGCTTTAGAGGGTGTGAGACTAACTTTTGTGCACATTTGAAGACTTGGCTTCTGTACATAAACATGATTTCAGCACTATATCCTTAAGGTGAAGCATATACTAAATCATGACTAGTACAGTCAGAATCTCAGTCCTATTCTATTGATTACATGAAGGGTTCTTGTCAAAATTGTCTTGTCCTAGCAACCGGACTTGAATTTCTTCACTTGAAAACGTTTCACCCCTCATACGAAAGGCTTCTTCAGTTGAAGAGGCTGAAGAGTTGGTTTTTGTTTTTGTTTTTTTTTAGAGCTGGCTAAAACACAGTGCAGGTAACTGCAGTACAACAGCCCGCAGGAAGAAACAGTGCTGACCAGAACATTTGCAAACGTGATTCCTTGAAGTGTCAGGGGTTGCTTTTAAGCAACAGACCAAAAGCAGAGCTGCTCAGCAGACATAGAAGTTCGGAACAATCAAGGATGTTTTTTTTCTGCTCACCTCTAAAGTGTGCAGATAAAACAATAGGAGGACTGGTCTTTGCCCAAGATGGGAGAGATCACGTCTGTCTTTGTGCTCAGAAATCGATTAACCTTTTTCTCAGCTCATTTATTGTGCAGAGGTTGTTTTGTATCATTTTTGCTTTTGACTGGGGAGGACGCCAAATGTGGAATATTTTGTTTGGACAAATAAGTACGGCATCACATTCTGGAACATCTGGGTGCTGTTCAGTGTACGGAGGCAAGTTCATGTTTCCAAATTCAGACATTAAAGTTATCTTTTGTTCCACCTGTCTGTGTGGATTTAAACACCCCTTGTAGGCCTTGGATGAAATAGGCTTATCTCTGCTTAGAAATCTCTGATGGACAAAAGCCTATTAAGATGTTCTAATGAATGCTCCTATTCTTAAGATCCACGGTAAGGTTAATATTTTTCAGAGAATCCACATCGAGCTGAAAACAGCAAAAGATGAAGTTTACCGGACAATATCATAGCCCAAATATGAAACAGAACACAACACATTCATTTTGTTTTCTTTACAATAGATGGAGGCACTCAAAACAAATATCCTGATTAACCAGGTTAAAAATGTAAGTGTTTTAATAAATGTATGTCAGAAACATGAGAGATAGTCCATGTTTGTTTTCTGTTCTGAAAACTATCCAAGGTTTGATTTCAAAAGACTGTCAGAAAATATATTCTGGAGTCCTGCTGATATCCTTTGTTCAGGCTGAATATGTCATGACTAACAAGCCTTGGAGTGGATTAGGCACAGAGGATTGAGCAATTTTCAGACTTAAGTTTATTTTTCTGGATATTGGAGCTCATTGAGAGCCATTTTCCCACAAAGAAAATAAAAATCTTATTAAGAGCGTCCGTATTTCCAGACATACTAACAAATCGTGTGCCAGACAGAGAAAGTACGTCGTCTGGCACCTACTGGCTTAAAAAAAAGTGTAATTCCAATATAAATGATCTTCAGTAGCCTGGTTATGGGATGCACATTAAAGAGTCAAATCAAATGATCCGCTTTGCTTTTGATAAGGAGGAAGACACAACAACACCGGTATTCCTCTGACATGAAAAACGACAACAGACCGATGAACAGGACAATGGAAACTGGCGACTGCGATGTTCATTCTCAAATACATCATACCTGCTGCTTTACCTTCCTGTGTGCTTCTGGATTTTGTTGTGCTGAAATGTAGACAACTCCCACCGCTTTTCTATGGATTGAGTATCGTCCTTCGTAGTCTGCAGTAAAGACTGCCGCCATCTTTAATCACAACCCGAGTCCATCTGTCGATGGTTCTTCCCTCTGTACCCTCTCTTTCTCTGTTCCAGCCCTCTCTGTTTGTTGTGGGGGGTTCTTATTTTCCATCCAACATCAAACCACCATATCGACAGGCTCATGGGCCGCCCAGTAGGGGGGCAGCCTGAACATGCTGCACTGGCTGTTGTCCTTTTCCAAGCTGCAGTTATACTGATCACGTTTATTTTCCTCGGAATGATATGGATAGCCCGAAAAAAAAAAAAAATCTCTCAGGCCTTTGATTTCAACACGCCTGGCCTCAAAGCTCCTCCATGAAAGTCCCTGAATGCACATTTTCCTCAGATTAATGAGATTCTGAGCACTCAACGATTATGGGACACGTTTGAGCAGCTATTTTAAAAATTGGTGTTACTTATATTATTAATCTCCTTTCATCTAAACTAATAATCTATTTTAACACGTCCCTGCTATTGTATTACATGTAATAGAAAAGAAGCTTTTTCGTCCTTTTAATCAGGAAGTGTTTGATCACACCAGTTAAAACTCAATTTGACCTCAACAGCCCTGTACAACATATACATGCAGATTGTTTCTGTCTGATTTCGGCAAATAAATGCACATTTTGTCATGTAACGTCTCATCCAGGTCCCGTTCAAATTCTAAATTCAAAGGGGAGTATTGTTTATTCCCACTGTCATTCCCCCAACAAACTCTTTCAGGGAACAATAAGGGGAGTTGAATTTCAAAATGGTAGATGCTCTCACCTTCCTCTCCCGCTGAGTGGCTCGTCGGATCTGGTTTCCGCCGTCCGCCATGACTGGGTGCAGTTCTCTGCCTGCCACTCTGCATTATTTTCTCATTCCCGTGAACCTTTTCCTGATTCATACTAGTGTGTGGAAGAAAGATGACCATCTTTACTTTGCATCACTGCTTGAGTCTTGCAACCCTATTGGTGGAGGCAAGAACCAGATGGTTGTCAGCATCGTCATATTGTAGCTATGGAAACAGACCTAACAGACAGGATTGATGGGCACCTATTGCAACAAAAAAGTAACAGTGAAACGTAAGAAAGTAGTTTCTCCCATATTATACATTTCTGCATACCGCTGTGATGTAAGTTTTGTTTACTTTGTTAAGTTGTGAAAATAGCCCAGTTCGTGAGCAGTTGATTGCAAATAAGGGAAGCAGATGGGTTAAAGGAACACTGGAATGGGGAGAGAGATAATATTTGCTTTTGTTATGGAGCTTTATCAGCTGCTTACCTTTCAAGTCCATTTCACACTTGCATGTCTGAGTGTAGTAAGGGTCAGATCAGCAAACCCTTCTCACAATGACAACTTTCTCTGCACAATACGCCAGCAAAGTCCCGCTGTGTTGGCTGCCAGTGGAATTTGCTCAGATTGTGAAACATTTAAATGCCTGTTTTTCAAGAACTAAGCTTGTCAGTGCTCTGTCTTATAAGGGAAATGTTAGTAAAGTTTCCTTTTTCAAAAAATAAAACTTCCTTGCTCAGTTGGAATGGACTTGCGAGAGAATGTTTCACAATGTGGTGAAATCAATATTGAGTTTCCAAAAGAATACATTTCATTTAGTTTCAGTGAAAAAAGCTAAAAAGGAAAAAGAAAATGCATCATATACAAGATACTCATGGTTTACCAAACCTTTTAACTGCGATATCGTATTCAAAAGGATCATTTACCTGAGACTTGGCAATTCAGCCTAATTTTTCAAACAAATATATAAACATTCACATTCTTTATAACGTCAGATAAAAACAATACTGCCTACTTACTCATTGAATGTAGTTTAAACCCAAACTAATGATTGTCCAATTTATTTCCAAATATTCTTTTCTTCAATTTAAAAGCCAGATCTGAACACACAATAAACATTGTGTTTGTGTGAAAGAAAGTTTGTCGACACACTCTACTCTGTGCTCTGTTTTAGGCTCAGTTTGCAGCTTGCCAAAGACCAGTAAGATATTTCAATCTTTGAAAATCAATAAATAGATGAATAGATAAACTCAGTTATCAGTACAAGCTGTCACAGATGCTCAAGAAGGAAAAAATGTGAACAGCCTTCGAAAGATGCCTGATGATCTTCATATAGTAAAGACTCTGTCCTAATATAACCCCAAGAACTAAAATGTGTTGAGGAAAATATTGTCTTCTAATTGGGCAAAATGGGAAATTGACAAAAAAACTGTCACTGGGACTTGACAGAGGGGTTGAGACAGGACGAGAAAGACGGCATTCAGTTTTGCTGCAAATCCCTTTAACAAATCACAAAACAGCATTTAATCTTGGGTGGGTGTGGAGATACTCTGAAGTCCCTGGCTGAGGGCCAGTATGGTGTCTTTTCTCCACAGGGAAGGAGGGTCACAGGATAAATCCTGATGGTCTCATTTGCATATACACAAAATGGCTTGCATAGGTATTGAGCCTTCTTGCAGTTCCTGGAACAAACATAGTTCTGCTGGAAGACTTCAATTCTCAAGTTAGTGATGATGTAGACAGTCAGAACAAGAGGTGGTGTCTGCCTAATCCAAAAAACAGCAGTGCTTTGTTGCTGAACCGCTGTGCTGGGCATCATGTTGGAGCATGATGATATAAAAGGTCAACAATGGGCTTTGTAGTGGTATCATTAGAGCAGTGGCCATATGTCTTGGGCGCTTGACTAAAGAGAAGAACAGAGATGCAAACTGATCACCACCTGGGAGTGAGGTGGCTGTGGTACTGACAGACCTGCCTAACACAAATGCATAGTGACAGTGGAAACTTCAGGGTCTTTAACTTGCATCCGTGGTGGAACTTCTGGGCTTCCCGTGGGGAGTCGAGTTGGAAACAGAGTGGGCAGCGCATAAAGTTTCTGCATCGTGGAAGAATCTGCCAGGGGCTATTGTCAGAAAGTCATCATTGCCGTTTCACACTGGTAGCGTGAGACCCCAGTGGTGAACAAGTAGAAAGAAGTATTTTGGGGTCCTGTTGACAAGTGATGGTAAGCTGGAGCTTGATTTAGACAGGTGGATCACTGCAGCGCCAGCAGTATTGCAGGCACTGTGATATACATTTCTGAAAAAAAGGTTTGTTCGCAGGGTGGCTGCACTCAGGGAAATAAGGTGAGGACCTCAGGCATCCAGAAGGAGCTCAGAGTCGAGCTTCTACACCTTTACATCCAAAAGTGTCCACTGTAAATCCAGAGCACCTCCCGCAACTGGTGCTCTGAGAACATTGACTGGAACACACTGGTAGGATTATATTTCACCAGAATGTCTTGGGCTTCCCTAGAAGCGCTGCAGCAGATGGCTTGGGACAGGGAGGTCTGAGGCCACTTATATAGACAGCTACAGCTATGACTCGACTATGGATATTCATGGGGTGTATAGATGGATTAGAAATGTCTGGAAACATTGTAACATGGGAATACTGTAGAAACCATAAGTGCTGTGGAAAGAGGCAATTGCACCAACTCATCTTTAACTTTAATGTTATGCAGAAAAAACACTTGTGTGTAATTATATTATATATCAAAACTCACACTGAGAAAATAATTCTTGACTTTGCCTTTTGTTTATAAACCAGAGCAAGCTATGTGCAGACAAAGGGGTCACAGGGGTATTCATGAGCAAGCAGCACAGCAAAAAAAAGATGATTTTCTAAACCAATATACCAATAAATTATTAAATAGCTTGCTACAGTAATGCTTCTTATTCTGTCAGGGAGTGAGCTACTTCGTGTTGCTCGCATGAACAAAAACACCCCAGATCCATGTGATCCCTGACTGGAACAGGCTGTGCTGTTCTGTTCCAGGGGTTTTATGACAAAAATAAATATATAAATATTCAAATAAAAATCACAGTTCTGCAGTGCTACAGTTGCGCTATACAAAATAGACTCTAAAACAGCTACAGCAATTTATAATCGTTTGGATTCATGATGGATTTGTAGGTTCGCTGTGATTATCATTTTAAAACAACCTGCGCCAGTGGAAATTAAGACACAACGTCGATGAATTATTATGACTGTACCTTCAAACCTTGGCAGCAGAGTCCACATATAAATATGCTCCTGAAGCAAATCTGGACTGTGTCGCAATTCTTAAAGTGTATTGAAGTCAATCCACCTGTGTGGCTCATTGGAGGGAAAAAAAACCCCAAACAACACAAAACAAAACAAAAAAGTTTTTAGTCTACTTTCTGAAGACTTGGATACAAACAGGTCAAGGTGAATACTCCAAATCTATGTTTTCTCTGCAAAATCTATCCCAGAGGAAATGAGTTTTATTCATTTTTCAAACAGCCTAGAGGATATCTTTCCCAAACCTCCACACCCCCACATCCCTAAATAAAGCCCCTCAGGCGAGGATTCATCTTTTGATGTTTGACAAGAAAGACAGTGAAAAGCTGCAGTCTGTCTTCATGCATATTGTATTGCTTGGAAAAGAATTACAAGCAGCCTTGTGGTTCTCCAAGTTGTTAGTGATGCAAGATCAATCTCTATTGGACGGTTACTGTCCTTGATTGCCATTTATTTGAATATTCATCAACTTCAGAGGGTGAACTCTGGTGACCCCTCGCCTTTCTGTAAGCCTTCAGCATAGGACCAAAATTCCTCCTTTTTTGCTCCCTGACAAGGGCTGCTTTTTGACCTTCATTTAAACCGTCAGGCTGATCAGTGTCAGCTTTGAACATTTACAACTTTAAAATGTGCACAATGTTAGATTCTGATTGAATGGGCATTTCTTATTCAACAAAGATTTTCTATTCTGCAACAGTTCTAAAAAAACTTGCCGGCTTTTCCAAGTGTGCATTAACTCTCATTCATGTGTCTTTGCCATTAGTTGAAAACAAGAAGTTTTACTGATATAAGATTCCACAGACGAGACAGCACCAACAACGGATCAGCTCAGAAATAAAGAGCGACGAATCCGATTCTCTGGAGGTCAAAGAAGACATTTCAGGAGCACCTTCTTTGTGTTCCTTTGTTCAACATATTGGAAGTGGAGCGCAGAGCCTCATGCCAAAATCCGCATAGGACAAGACTCATCGGAGAAGGTAACAGCCCCCCCTTGTGGGGGCATTCAAACAGCACACTCGGACCGACTGTTCTCGCGCGTGGAGTGCCTCAAGAGAATCGGCTCACTCATGAGTTTCACAAAAAGCAAGAAAAAAATCAGACAGCACAAACCGGTTCCTGTTTCTAATGTCATATAGCACGGTATGTCCACCAACAGCGCAGGCGCGGTGGCCAAGTGGTAAGGCGTCGGTCTCGTAAACCGAAGATCGCGGGTTCGAACCCCGTCCGTGCCTTTTGAGTGATAAGGTTGCAAGGAAAATTTCAGCATGAGATGTGGTATCGTCCCTCTTTCTATCAATCTATTTAGTTAGAAAAATGTACGTAAAAACATGACAGAGCAATATTTGGTCAGCTGAGAAATGAATAACATCAGCCATTGGTCAGCTGAGAAATGATTAACATTACCCATTCAAATACACAATTGGTTTGGTCTGTATGATTTTGTCAATTTTTATGAAAGGAGGAGTCACACACACACACACATACCCATACACTATAAATGTAACTGGATTTCACCCTGTTGTCTGTCTTTAAGATTAAATCGCAGAGAGCAAGCTGTTTCCATGGTTACAAAGTCACCTGCGATTTTTTTCTTCTTGGTCTATAATACTATGAAATATTCATCCATGATCGACTTCAGATATCAATAAAATAAAACATTTTGTTTATTCTTCAAGAGAAAATAAGACATCTTGTGAGTTAGTGACTTAGATGGTCAAAGAAACAGACACTCTTCTTGTGATACAATTCTACTGTGAGGGATGTCTAATGCGGAGTAATGGTGTGCGTGAACCACGGTAAAATTACTTTTTGTCACCTTCGTGGAAACAAGTGAGTCACAGACTTTTCCTCTTCGAGGAGAGGAAAAGCAATTACCAGGACACGTCTACATAGTTTTGACTGTCACAGCCACTGGGTGCTTCCCAGATATAGAGGGCTTATTTGCATCTTGACTGCATTCTTCCTATATATTTTAGATGCATGGGCACAGTGCAGAATTAACAAAGGTCGAGAAAATATTTTGACAAGAGCCCTACTTGACAAGACATTGTTTTCATCATCTCTGAGCTGATTATATTACCACAAACAGGGAGAAAATTTGGTAACCTTGTTTATAGTATGGAGGTCATAAATTTTGATTTATCTATGAATATGACATTTCACGGTCAACTTTGATCTGTTTTCTGCAGAGTGAATGCAAAAAACTGAAACCTGTCTTACCCAACAAAGGTTTTTTTTGTGTTGAATTCTTCTGCAGTCCGAATAAATATAAATAAAGTTGTATTTATCCACAGGTCATTTGATATATAAAGGCCCTTGTCAGGCTCATAAGCATGCACTGTGATTTTTGATATTTACCACATATATATCATACATATACATCATACAGATAAAATATACACTGACTATATTACTTTGAAAAGAAACAAACAAGCTTGGTTATTGTCAAATATTTGATTTTTTTTTCGTATAGTTATATCTGTACCAATAGAATCATAAGGAATCTGCAAGATGCACACAGTGTGTACCCGAAGGTGATCTCATACTGCTATGCCGAAACACTTTGTGATGAAAATGGCTGTTAATGTTCGAAGCCGTTTATGCCCAAATTCATCTTGGGGCTATCTGGCTCTCGGCTGAGGAGCTGAACAGTTAATTAAGGGAATCAGTTAGCGTGGAACACATTCCGCTGCTGGATCACAGTGATTCGAGAATCCAAAGATAAGCTTCGAACGTTTCTTCAAGCGTGCCATGATACTTTGGAGATGTCCTCTTGCGAGTCACCTGCTGGATGTCAAAACTGTGGATGATTGATACTTTTTAAAGTTCAAAAAGCTCACAGCCTAAGACTGAAAAACAGCACACCAGGTGTTGATTGTGCAGCTATGGTTAGTTTCAGTACACATGTGGTAAGATAAGATATTATTACTTTTTTGATCCCCATAGGGGATCAAATTCAGGATCGATTCTGTTATAACCATTGTCTACTGAACAAGAATAAAAACCTGACTTTGGCCATGGTGCATGGGTGGCTTCTGTTGTGAGATTTATGAAGGCCAGCCACAGTATCAGTTAGACCCAGGATGACCTGGAATACATCACAATACAACATCCCATCAAAGATGCAGCTGGGTCCTGCCAGGGTGCACCCTGTATCTGTTCTGTAAACTAACGTTAGTAGTCAATTAGAATGACACCACAGAAAGACTGGAGCTTATTTAGGACTTTCTGAACTCTTGGGGATTTTTTTTTCTTTTTAGTTTTTCTCTACAAGCATAGGCATTTTTGATGTGTCTCTGCGGCTTTTACTCACAATCCTGCATTTTCTTCTGTATTAAATACATCTATCTTGACAAGAACCTTTGGCCTATCATTATGGTGATGATGATAATGACCATCCTTATTGATATAGTAGTGAACTGTCAACCCAGCATTCAGCAACCATGAAAAATTCTCAGGTGTGTGACTGACACCATTGTGTGACTTTAGCACTTGACAGTGATACACTGAGCAGTTGCAAGCTTCTCAAAAAAGTTGGAATCTGAAATGCCTCTGATGCCCCTGGATGTCATGCAGACAAGATGCTCCCCCCCATCACCCCTCTCCACCTGCAAACTTTGTTTCTGTATCAGAACACTCCGATGTCTTCTTCTCGACAACAGCTGTGTCCTCATCATCAGTTACCGGGCGGTTGAGACAATTGGGTGGGACTGAGTGGAGATTGATGTCCACGGGCTCACACAATCATACACACACAAAGACACAGAAGACATACACACCCTCAACTCAATGCCTCAATGCCCACCCCTCTCCTTCCCCTTGTTGCAGAGCAGCATGCTAAGGGTCGTGTTTGGGTCTCTGTTTGGCAGTGTGCGTGGCCTCCAGTGCCTGTGCTGCCACCTTCCCACCCCAACATCCTCCCCCTCCCACATGTGCAAGTCTTCCAGTAATGTTATGTCTTTTTATCGTGGAGCCTATGTGCTGAGGTTGTTTTTCTAATCCCACTGTGCCCCTTGCCAGCAGGAGCCCGGTTTGGGAGTTTGTATTTTTTTCACCCCTCCCCCCATCCACCATCTTGTTCTCCCTTTTCACCTTAGTTTTCACCAAATGCTGCTGTTCTCCCCTGTTATGTCACTGTCTTTACATGTTTCTTGGACAGGTTGAAAACTGAAATCTATTTCGTTGCTCTGTACCTGTGACATGTGCAATGACAATAGACCATCGTCCACTCATTCTAAGACATTGATAGATTGCGATCTTCATCAAATTGTTTATGAAAGTAAATCCAGGGCTCTGATAAACTCAGCAGGATTTATGTTTGTCTCAAGCAGTGATTCATCTTTGTGAGACACTCTTTTCATGAATTTGAGGATCAAATATTTTGCTGTAAAAACATTTTGTAACAATCAGAGATGCAAAAAAAAAAAATTAAATTCACCTCATCGTGCAGAAATCTCTGATCCTGTTTACTTATTGTGTGATACTGATAAAAAAAAAAAATAATAATTAAAAAACTGTTACCATAACTGAAAAGTGCAAATTTTCTGATATCATTTATAGCAAGTAAATGAGTAAAGCAAATTATCAATGGCAGTACAAAAACATTAACTTTACTTTAAATTTAGAGAGATTGCACAGAGAGGAAAAGTATGTGGCTGTGAATCAGCCGCTCTGTCTGCCAAATGGTGGTTGGAGCGTATGACTTCCATAACTTCAGAGCTCGTACTCACTGAATGCTGGATACAATCAGGCAAGTGTTTGTGGGCCATGACCCAGATACTTATTTCCAGTCGTGGACTCTGGACACTGTACTCCATCTCCCATTTCGGTCCACACATGAGCAATGCACTCATTCAACAGATTAAGAAAAAGTTATTTTTTGTCCTCTGCGAAATTACACGGGGAACGTATGATTATTAAAGCTTTTTTCAACGTCTTTGCAGCTGCAGTGCAGATGGTGTTTCATGAGAGTCCCTGCAAATCTCTGTCTTGTTGAAAACAAATTTAGTGAAGGTTTGTCTTCATTCTAAATATATATTTCACAATTCTAAGTAGATCTCTCAGACGAAGAATACAAACATTATTTTAGATATTGACATTGTATTTCAGGTTCTGTATTTGTGAATGTGGCGCCATCTTCAGGTAAAATAAAGGGTCTCTATAGGATGACTTGACAGGATGTTTCCCTTGAACTTATTTCCACTTCTGTCTGCTTTTTTTGTAAAGTAGTTCTAAAGTCTAAAACGGCATGCAGTCTTAAGCGAGTATGGGACTTAATCTTAGAGCTATTCTGTGAGTCAGAGCTATTTTTAAGACTTTGTCAGAACGTTCTTTTTAAGACAATCAAGCTGTAGCCATTATGTGATACTATCAAATCAAAGTAAACAGGCTCAGTTTAACTACAACAACATACGATCAGTCCTGCTTCCTCTCTAATCTTTTAAGGAAATCTTTTGAAATGCTGTATTCATGGGAGAAATATTCCCAAAAATTCTAAATATCTTAAAAAAACAAAATAAATCAACTGTGGCTACAAATATCATATAAAGCAGGCAAACCCAAGCAGAGTATTTGAAGAAAGATGAATTTCCAGTCGCATGACCTCCCCATTAATCATTAACATTAAACTTTATGGTTGAACATGAAAAGAGGAAATTTCATGTTGCGTTGTAATTGTGAGAATATTGATACAAAAGCTTCTAGTAATGTTATATTGACATAAAAAATCTCTTTTTAAATATGTTATTAAAATAACATATTTCATAGGGGCGTTTTTGCACAAATACTGCTCATTATTGGCTGTTACCTATCAAGTGGAAAGTAATGATATAAATGGAAAAACATTTCAATGCAAAAAAAAAAAGAAATGAGGCAAATATTTGGTGTCAGGGGCATTGTTTTGAATGGCTTTGTCATCACTTTTATAAATTGCATTTACAAAAGGCAAAAACAACATCAAGATACATTCATTATATCAGTAAATATTACACATTGGTTGTTTGGAGCCACAGAGGAAATCTGGCCATACTGCGTATTTCCGGATGAAAGGCGATTTTCTCAAGCATTTGGCAGCATCTCTGTCACACTTGCACAACAGCTTTTCACATTTATCCTCCAAATCATCTGCAATGAACAACATATATATCTTTCTTCAATGATAGTGGTTTTGGTTTGGTTTTTTTAAACGATCTCTGCACATGCCTTTTCAAATGAATGCCAATCAATCTTTGGCTTTTACTGCAATGGTCAACTTCTCTTGATTTATTTATGATAAAAGATTATTTGGGGTACAACAGGGCTTAAAACCATTAATAAGAACTTACAAACACATACTTCCCCTTCAAATCAGATGTGTGCAACCTGTTTTCATATACAATTTAAATATATCGTTGATCACACACAAGTTCATTTGCATTTCCCTTGCAGATTTACCCCTAGAGGCTCAGGTATTTAAAGTCTTGTGTTTATATGCGTAAATGCACGATATTGAATAGAAGAGTCAAAAAAACAAAACAAATACCACACTCGGCTGTCTTCTCCTCACAAGTCCAATGATACCGGTCTGTTTTGGTTTGGCAGCCAAGTCGTTCTGCATCTCCGTAACAGCAGTCGTGCCTGTGGCAGCACCTAAATACAAAATGATTTAGAGTAGATTGACATGAAGCACACTGTTTTGTTTTTGAAGTCTGCAGATGCTAAGTTTATAGAAAGTGGAGGTTGAAAGCCACTGTCCTGTGGTTGAAATCAGACTACTGCTATTTTAAAGTCAGAGCACAATCACCGCTTGAGTTTGCACAACAGATAGTTAGCAGTTAACTGGTTTAGGAGGGTTTCACATGTTGTGGTAAAGATGGAATAGCACGAGGCGGCAATTAGGATTTGGGTGTGGAATTTTGGACCATGGAAGTGTACCGATTTTGGTCATCATTCTCTCCATTACACAGCATTTGCGGTTTAGTCGACTCCTTCGCAAGAGGACACAGTGAATGCAAATAAAATTTACTGTGACTAAGATTAACCGAGAGCAGCCAGAAAGAGGAAATCATAACATGTAGTGGAGGGCTAAATATCACCAGAGCATCCCTAATATATCCTTTGCCACGCATAATGTATAGGTTGGACATATACAGTGTCAACTGAGGGTTAACATTTTCACACACACTGTAATCACATGTACAGGGGGTGATAATTTCAGGAAATAAATCTTTACTCTAGGCTGTATTTTCTCCTATCAGGTTTGAGAAGTGTGTGATTGCCTCACCAGTCTGCCCTGTCCCTGGGCCAGCCTTGACCACCAAGTCCACAGTAGCATCCATACATCATGTAAGCCAATGCAGATCTCCCTGTGCTGCATTTGATGGCTCCCGCCAGCTCGAGCAGCCCTCTTTTTGTCCGCTGGGGCCTGCGTGCCACCGAAAAGGACACAGCCACTGCATGAGGAACAAAAAAATAGAGAACTCGTTGCTTTCAATCTTTTATACAGGATTGTTTTTCTTCTCATGATTTCAGTAAAATTGCTATGGAATTCAGCAGGAAAAGAGAAAACAAGGAACAACCCTCATAGAATTTCACATTATTAAATTCACAATGGCGGCAATTTTTTTTCACTCACCACCAGATATCTATTAAAAAGTCTGTTGGTGGGGTAGAAATTTGACAGATGTTAGACATTAGTGGGTATTAAAATGATCAGGTTAAAAAACTGACCACCACCTTCCTGTTGCTCAGGGACACTCAGGTTTAATTACAGTGCCTATGCTTTGGGAGTATATGGGTGGGATGGTGTGCGTGGGGTAATGGCGGGGTGGGTGCTGCTGTTTTATGGTTTTCAAAGCACTTTGGGTTTGAGTTTTTTTTCATTAAATGTGTCATAAAAATACAGCATTACGTATTTTATTTACTAAGGAAAAATATTTTTTCCAGCTAACAGACCTTTAAATTTCAATATTGTTTGAAACATGATCTTCTGAGGACAATGGATTTGCCAACAGCACAACTTAACATTTATAAAGTATTAATATCAACACGAGTGACTAGTTGTCACCTGAGCTGTCGCTTGTTCAACTTAATGTGTCTTCTTTCAGCTGACCTGAAGTAGCAGGCTCTGAACCCTAAATGATGCAAAATCTGAGAAATCTTAAAATGTACATGCACTGCATGTGTGGTGCTCCCTCAGAGGCCCTTTACAAAGACAAAAATGAGAACTGAGCCTTCAAAAAAACACAAGAATTCCTGAGATTCTGCAACTTTACCATCCATGTTTAAGTGAAAAGGACTAACAACATGAAGCCACCTAAACACTTCACAGTTATAGACATTAAACGATGCAAAGGGTTGTCCTGCACACATGCAAAACTGTTCCAGCGTAATAACATCTGCAAACTTCTAATGCATTATATAACTTGAAAAGAGAACAAAACTGCCAGAAAGAGCGGGACGGTGAATTTCTTATTTGTTTGTGGCATCAGTGACAGCAAAAGAGCAAAGATTATATGAGGCTCTCTGTGTGCTATTCCCAGTCATAATGAAGCAAATACTTACGGATGATGGGAAGATGTCTTAAAAACTCAAAAAAGAATGACTTAAACCTCATTGGTCAGAGGGGTTGTGATACGATTGAGAACAATATCTATGTGAACAAAAATGTTCTGAAAAACATTGTTTAGCTATTTTTATATACATGGGTTTTTAGAACATACAAGCAACTAGATAACTAAAGTGAAGAATTTCATCAAGTCAGGTCCTTTTCTTTTTAAAGGTCAAATAAGTTATGTATTTAAATGTTTAGAAATCATCATCACATCTCCCACTTATTCTGAATTTTTGCTTTCATTTGTAGATTAAGAAATATATGGTTTCGATTCACAGAAAACTTTAAAATATCAAAAATAAATTTGAAGCTTGTGCCTGTGATTACTTTAAATAAATGGTATAAGTCATTGCAAACTGTGCTGATTACCCTTGTGGGTTTTTTTTAAAGCAGCTAAAGCTCATTGTATCAAATCAGTGACTCACCAGATAAAAGAAAAAGTGTCCTGTAAATCGCAGTCATGGCATGCAACAGGCAGCTGTGCTCCACACCAAGTGCAGTTCACTTCCACTATGTGTGGAGCATTGAGTGGAGAGCTTTTTTTAGGTCCTGTCTGAATAATCTCTTGAGCATCACCATTGGCCAGAGGCTAATCCAATGCTGTTAAAATTGAACGCCCCTTGGAGGAAAAAGGTCCGAGCCTAAAAGACTTAATTTTTTGGGAATTCCAGGACACTTTTTATACATTGGGATAAGGATACAAAACTTTGTGTCCTTGTATAAATAGCAGCTTTAATAGCATTTAGTCATTAATATTAACATATGTAAATAGATTGATAAACTGATGAACTGGATGAGGTATTCATATTTTTTTTCACTGAAGGGCGTGTTCAGCAGGGCACTGAGCAGCACAGTACACAGCACCAGTTCTTCATACAAATGTTGTCATTCTCAAAGATTATGATATTTATAAAGATGTAATATTATTTTAGGTTCATAATGATAATGGATGTATGACTCCATTCCATTTTTGTCACTTATAAGTAAACATGTCTGTGATATGAGAGCACAAATCCTCTCCACTACAAAACCAACATTCTGCTATCATTGTCATTGTGATTTACAGAGAAACCCTCCACTTGTCTCGCTCAGATTATTTTGTTGATAAACTACAAACCTCCCCTGCAATTGAAATGCATGGTTTCACATGTACTTTTCATCTTGTCACGGCATTTCAACAAAGTTCATTTTGAGCTCTGTCACTCTAGAGTCCCAGGTCATTCATAATACTGTAATATCAGGGCTTTTGGTTTTGATGAGGCACATCGTTTCGTTTCTGCGATGCATTTCCTCGGTTATAACTCCTCACAATGTGAGATAAGCGCCTCCCACAGGAACTCCTTATATCGCTCAACAAAGGGAGACACACCTCTCCATCCTTGTGGAAATGAATATTTTGACAACCCATCCCTTGCCCCAGGGCATTCAGACAATATTAAGATCATATCAGTCCTGACTGAACACCTGACTCGAGTCACGCTGAATACCAAATGTTAAATGAACTGAAGGGAGAAAAAAATGCCAGAGAGATTCCGGTGTTTAATGTTGCTGTCCTTGGCAATGAGACTTCTTGGAGACTCAAGAAGATAAATGAAAGAGCCTTGTTGAGATTCCAAACGTAGTGTTTCAATTGAGATTAGACGGAAAGAGCAGGCAAAGGGAAATTTCGGTTTGAAAGATATCTCAGGACGTATGTCATGATAATATACTTTGTGTTGTTCTTGTTCCTTTGATTTTCAAAATAAACTGAGAAGAGATGCTAGAGATGCAAACCCACAAAAGAAACCCGTAGTTTGCAAAAGCAGAAACCAACAGATGGAAAATCTTTGGTTTCTGACAAACTTCTGATCATAGTAGTACCATTACCATGAATGATGAATAGAAAAACAAGAAGAAATGATTAAAAAAAAGCAAGATTTAACCAATAAATTGGTGGCCTCAACACCAAATCTCTTATTTCCACAAGTTCCGATGTTTGATTTGGAAATAGCCAGACAGCCAGGTTGCCTCGCGTTTTATGGTGGTCAGCCTTATTTTCAGGAGTTAACAAGTCTGTTGCTTTAACACTAGTCATTTTTCTTTTAGAAGAATCGAGAAGCTTTAATTGTCATCGTAAAGGTTCCCGTAACATGAAATTACTGTTCTGCTGTACGCATTGTATTTGGCCAGAATGCGTCTGCGGAGCGAGCATAAACGTCAGCCATTGAAGGCGCCATGTTCTGTAAAGGAAGAGAGGAAAAGGAGGGCAAGGGGGAAGGAAGGAGAGGGGGAAAAGAAGTCATTTCCAAACTAGGCTCCTGTTGGGGGGCTCAATATGGGATTGGGAAAAAAAAAAAAACTCAGCACGTAAGCAACTTAATAAGACATTACAACAATAATCAAGAGTTGCACGTGTGTGGGGTGTGTGGGTATTGGGGTGGGGATGGCCAGGTGTCACAGCACAGACACTGGAGGCTGTGCATGCTGCCCAACTGGCGTTCGCACAGGCCTCCGTATGTTGCTCTGCAACGGGGGGGGGCCGAGAAGGTGTTGAGATGAGGGAGGTGTGTGTATCATGCATCTACGTGTGTGTGGATTAGTGAGCCTGCGGACTTAAGTCTCCATACAGTCGGTCCCACCCAATTGTCTCTGCCACCTGATGGCGATGACGAAGGCACGGACGTTGCCGAGGAGACGACCTCGGAGAGTTCAGACACGGAGACAAAGTTCACCGTTCGAGGATGTTGATGGGAGGGAATGGGGGAGGGAGCATCTTGTCTGCAATCCATCCAGGAGAGTGTAGAGACACCAGCCTTCCAAGGCCGGTGTCGGGGGGCCAATGAAGATAACAATTGTTTTGGGTACAGGCAGACAATGTAATTTTCTATCTGCCTTATATCTTTTCTGGTTCTCCCGGTGGATCCAATTGCCCGAATTAGGTGACTAATTTCCATCGAGCCGAGCTGTCAACTTCTCCCGGTTGGTATCCATCTTTGACAACCGCTCATTCAGTCTCCGACAGAGTTCATCTATCATTTGAGTCTGAGTGTGACCATCCTTGCTCATTCCTCCAATAATAACTGGCAGCTTGTCAAGTACTGCCAGCTTAATTGAATCTATTCTATAATACACCAAAAGCCATTGCGGTGTTAATATCAATTTAATGTATTTCAATCTGTGTACTATTTTGGATTTTTCAGAGTTCAACCAAGCAGTAGAAATATCCACTCTCATTTGTCTGCAGTCAAAATTTCTGATATATGAGTCACAGGAACAATATATTTGTGCGTCATAAAAAAATCAATACTGTGAAACTCCACGAGCTGGTTTTGTGGTACTGAAGCTGAAACACCCAGGATGGCCTTCACAACAGATACACTCAATCTAACATCAAACCTGAGATTTCCACCAAATTTTCAATATATTCGCTTCCAATCTGTCATAAGCAATATTAAAAGCAGCTTCAAGTGGAGTAAAACTGTGTCGTGACCACACCCCGCTGCAAAATAAAGACCATTTAAACCAAAAGCAGTGCAGAGACAACAGCCTGAAATGTCTCAGACAGACCATTTCCTGCTATAAAAGACAATATTAGCTAAATTACTCTTCTGCAATAAGAGATTGGTTTCACTGGTTTGAGACCTTCTAATTATGACCAGTCTGACATGGCTCACACGAGAAAGAAAAAGAACTTCGCAACTGATGATAAATAAATAATAAGAAGCTGCTTTCTTACAGTATATCATTGATTTTGTACTTGTTATAGTCATTATCACCACTATCCCACCTCCCATCCGGAGCTGGGTCATCACACACTGTACTCTTCCTGGGGAAACGCAAGGCGTTCCAAGGGCAGACGGCATACATAATCCTTCCAGTGTGTCCGGTGTTGAAGATGGTGCCTTCTATCAGGTGGGTGTGCCTGCAAG
Organism: Fistularia tabacaria; assembly: GCA_901007705.1. NCBI lineage: Eukaryota > Metazoa > Chordata > Actinopteri > Syngnathiformes > Fistulariidae > Fistularia > Fistularia tabacaria. The sequence continues at coordinate 78,762 of CAAKHD010001872.1, forward strand.
ATGACAAGATGAGTCAAACAGAGTGAATAGCTGAAAGCAATGGTACATACTATTGTGATGATGTGTGTGAAATGTCCACCTACTTGTTTAACATGATCCGTAAAGCTTGATTGACTTCATTGACACTCGCTCATATCACAGGCTTTTTTATAATGTGCTTCATTCTAACCGTAGAATGGTGATTGACTTACCAAATTCAAATACTTTTGAAATTCATGTGTCAAGTAGTCCATTTGGATGATGTACTGTCAGATGGTCTAGAACAAGTGATACTGATTGAGGGGGATTTGTATTTCTGCATGTTGCAAGTTTGGTATGTGTTTTGGCTAAAGAGAAACGTTTTAGTGTTTTTAGTATATGTTACTGAACTTAGTGAAATAAAAGACTGTGACGATGAGGCATGAACAAAGCTGTTGCACTGATGAATGTTTGAATTGCACACATACAGAAAGGAGTCACATAGATGACCATGCCATTAAATGCAGTGATATAGCAGTGACCCAGCAAAACACTTATTCAGAATAGGAATTACTTTCAGTTTCATTTGTATTATGTGCACTGATGTTTGGCCTGTAAAACAGAATTGACTAATAGTCAAAAAACATGTACGGGGAAAACTGTATGACTCAAGATATTTGTATTCACCTGACTATGCCATGGCGGTAGCATTGCTTCATAAATTAAGCATATAAATTCCACCCAACAGGCTGTGAGTCAGCTTCTTTCCATTCAAAGTATCGGTTGAGTATCTTAAGTATTGGTTTCCACTGCAAATCGAATGATACAGCGTGAATCGAGAAAAAACAAAAAAACAGAACCCGTTAAAAAAAGGTTGAACACTTGAACACATTTTATGAGGAATTTCCCCAACGTATTTACGCATTTTATTAAATTATTTACAGATAAGACTCATGTAATCCACGTATATTTCATGTTGACTCTTGTGCGTTAGATGGTAGTACCCCGCCTGATCCCAAGAGGGCAGTAGGGCTCTGTGGTATATGTTTTTTAGAAGAAGAAAAAACAGAAAGAGCGGCCTTTAGCGATGCATCATATACACCCAAGGTATTTCACCGAAATCAAAACTTTAGGTTTCCCTCCCTATATATGAGTGTCATAGGATTGGGAGCAGGTCTGTTCGTGTGAGTACAAACTGCTGCCACCGCTGAAACATCTGTCTAATGTTGACAAGCTACAAAAACCAGATAGCGAACGTCAACAGGCTGTTGTTTGCCGTGGGGCACAAGCTCAAACTCGGACATACATGTGCTTTTTAGGTACAGTCTTCTTCCCAGAAACTTTGCCAGTACTGTCACCTAGCTTCGTTGGACGGCAGTCATCTCACATTTCAGGTAATTTGTGCGGTAGAAGCTAACAGAGACAACAAATTGCTGCGATTTCCGGGCAGATAATGAGTGCCAACAAGATGTAATGTACTGTGTGTTCCGCCGTCGTGGTTTACGTATGTGCGCCAAGCGTCTTGAGCCTAACTTCGGACACCCTCTTGAAGAAGGGGGGATTTTGTTAAACCTGATAAAGGTGTGACAAACTGTTCAGTCCACTTAGCCAAAACAAACAGTGCCGCATGGCAAGCAGTGTTAGACATGTAGAGTGAGCCATTTACTCTCGTAGCACAGGGGTGTTTCGATTCAGTCGAGAAATATGACAGTGTGATGGCAAGTTTTGTTTCTTACAGCAACAACACTGCGACTATAAACTTTCTCTCAAAATATATTCACAAATAACATGACCACGTTTTGTCACTTGTAATAACATATTAAGACACGGTTTCCGTGTTCTAAAACACTGGCACCGGTTATCAGATAAGCAGAATTAATGACACAGTTCTCAGTGCGTCAACATTTGTCCGAGAATGGACTTCCGCCTTGGAAATGTCGTTCTGTCAGCATCCCCGTTGTACTCCGTTGTTTTGTGTACGATTTCCCATGGAAGCGAGCCGTCATGATTCAGTCAAATGTCTTGAAAGCTAATATGTTTTTTTGTGGAAGATTTTTGCTCGTTAGCTACCAAAAATTCCTACCCTGGAACACATTTCCTGAATTAAAAGTGTGTCGTCTTTGCTAAATGATGAAGCTAAAGATTTTGACACAAGTCCTCTAGGGAGGAAATCCGCAAATAAAAATGTATCTATTTCTTGCAGAACCGGCTGACTGTGACTTACATGGCAGGGTTGCTTTTTGTTTCTGTTTGTTGCAACTGTCTTATGACTAGTTAATAAGTGAAGGTTTGTACTTCCAGGTGTGGATATCAAGATCAGTTACATTAACACGTAAAACATGTCCGGAGCAGGTCAGGACAGATGCAGTCGCTTGCAAGCGATTCGGGAAGGTCTACAGTTCATCGAGTAAGTCTCCTTGTTCCTGCGGGGAATGGGGGGGGGGTATTTAATCATTTTTACCGACATATTTATCCTAGTAAGAAGTGGAGATGTTCACGGCTACATGAAATGCCATCAAAATGTAACCAGATTTTTCCTATGGTGACAAGAGTCGTCTCTGAATTAAATCAATACATTTTCACTAGAAACAAATATATTCCATGTGTGAAATCAAGAGGTAATGTGTTCTGTTCTTGTCGAACTGGTGGCAGGGTATGCCCAGTCTCCCCAGTTGTTTTCAATATACTTTTGAGATTTTATTGTTGATTCGTCATCGAGGCACTGGCTAAAATAATTTATTATCCTGATCAGCTGTGTGTCAGTATGTAATTCAAGCACTGGCTTCATAGATCAGTATTGTGCTAATCTGAACTGAACTTTGACACTTTTTTTGTATTTGTTCTGCTGGTGTAAACAAATTAAACCGGATCAACTTTAGTTTGGACAGCAGAGTCAATACACACATATATACAGTTTGGACACCATGTCACAAGAGTTTTTTTATGTTACATGCATTTAAAATGATAAATCTATTTGTGCAGTACCTTTATGTATGTAAAATTTAACTTAAAAGAAGAAGAAATAGAGGTGTAAAAATTCAAAATTAAAAACAATTGAAGGCATGAAGACATGAAAAATTAGATTACATTAAAATGAAAACATCAGAGTAAAGGCTTATATTAAAATGTCATGTTTTATGTGGAAAAAAAAAAAATCAAGTTCTCTTGATAGATTGCAGATTTGGAAGTTTTTTTTACCCTGTACTGAGGTCATTTCTGGCTGAAATCACAATGAATCTTTGATGTGCATGAATTGTCCTACCCCTTCTAAATCCATACTCATACATATCTAATCTGATATCAACTATGGCAGCGGGTTACATTTTGTGTCTGTGTGCCACAAGTTTCACTCTATGAAAAATAACTTCATTATTGAGTTTTTGGTGAGACGTCTCGACCTTCATAACTTTGTCTTGAAATAAACCCTTTTCATTGCCTACCACATTAATGCACATTATGCTACAGTCTTATTCTGCCTTGCATTAATTGGTGTAATTAGACTCCACTGTCATGAATAATACTGTATGCTTTTATAAGAAAAATGGAATGGGTTACAATTAAAGGAAGGGCAAAGCTGACAGTTTTTCATTTTCACACAACACTCACCAGCTGTATTCCTGTAACAAAGTATTTATAGATGACTGATGAAAGACTTCTCTTGCCTGAAATGTGCTTTATTAATGATACTACAAGTATTGTTGGTTCTATTGTCAAATGACAGCATGTAGTTTTCTCAAGACAAATCATACTTCAAGAGATTTTCACAATTTGACAGTTTATTTTCAGTAGCCAGCAGGTTAAGCAATGATGCCACCTGACTCTGTACTTAATAAAACTGGACTGATCAGTGACGCCAATGGCTGTATTGCACCCCATTGCATATGACTGACTCATTGAATGTGTGTGAATTTCAAAGTTTCTTTTTTTTGTTTTTGTCATTTCAGATCCACTCTCCCATTTCGAGGAAGTCAAGAAGATTACGAGGTAAGCTATTGAAATTGGAGCATCAGTTTAAATGGGGCCTTTCATTTGTGTTCCACCAGATGTGCATAACCAATTAAGTGTGTACTTGTACTTATATTTTGTGCCACTTGGGTTCCAGGTGTTCATTAAGGATCTTGTATGGAATCTTTTTGGAGAAGGAAATTACGTGTTCGGAGAAGGGGAATGGACTAAATCCTCTGAGCTCTACACCGAGGCCTTAAATGTAGCTGATTATGCTGACTCAGATGACATCTGTATTGCACCAGGTCTACTGGAAAAGCTGTATTCAAATCGTGCTGCTGCTTACCTGAACGTTAGTCCTGTAAGTAGGCTGTTGCTCATATGATTTGTCTCATCAGCAGTTAGAGATCAGAGTCCCCAGAATGCCCTTTTCCATTTAGTTTATCAATTTTTTGACGCGTGAACAAAGTAACAGAAATGAAATAATGTGTGTGTGTGTGTGTGTGTGTGTGTGTGTGTGTGTGTGTGTGTGTGTGTGTATACATATATTATATATGTCTTGAGCACTGATTATATTGGGCCCTGAACTCAATGTGTGTCATGTGTAAAAACAGGCAGAATCATTGGTTGGCTAGAAATTAAATCTACAGCAAATAAAAGTAGCATAATGAAATATTCTAACATTGGCACACTTTTTATAAAAGTCACTGTCTTCTTATTACCCTTCCTTATCTCATCTTCACTTATTTTTGAAAGAGACCTATTCTTGAACTGGAAAGTTCCTGTAACAGCAATTTATAGAGCCACAAGCTCAAAACACACAGTGCAAGTGGAAAAACAGGGTTGTTTTTTTTTTTTTTTTACCCGTACAATAAATGCAAACTACAGTGCTGTCTATAAACAGTCAATACATCATAAAAAAAATTATGCTTGCCTTCTTGCATGTTTTCCCTGGATGTATGAAGAAGGCTGTATGCAGGAACAGGCCTGTGCATTGATGAAAAGAAGCTGTAAAACAGAGGATGCATTTCTCTGAGTGCTAAAAACCCCTGCCAGATTATTTTGTAAATGTCTTTGTTTGTATTTTATGCTCTGATAACATTTTAAAAATTTGCAAGAGCAGCAATATTAAATTATTTTATCACCACCATTTTATTTAGCTTAAGGGGGACAGGTTATATTAATAGGTTGGTGAACAGTAATTAGGTCCTTTGTCTTGAGGTATCACATTTTCTTTTATCCAATCTAGCATCTAATGCACCTGTGTGAAGACTTGAATCAAAATCAGCCAAGCCCCATATAGTTTACTTTTTCCTGTCTAACAACTCAAACCGAATCAGAAATAGTTAGGAGATCATGTGATGTGTTCAGAAGAAACATTCATCGTTCATTTCTTTGGCCATTGTAATCAAATTGTATTATACAGCAGAGAAAACACCAGCTCCTCACTAACTGTACAAGTCGGTTTATGATCAGAGTGTAGTTCCAGTGTTTTGGGTGTGTATTAAAATACCACAGGAGAGTGGCTTTACTCACGTCCAATCTTTTTTTTCTCCCTCACAGGGACTCTATGAAGAAGCATTAAAAGACTGCGAAAAGGCTCTCCAGCTGAACAACACAAACTACAAAGTGCTGTACAGAAAAGCCAAATCCTTAAAAGAAATGGGGAGACACTCAGAGGCCTATGAGGCTGTGGCCAAATGTTCTCGAGCAGTGCCTCAGGTAGTGTCTCCTCTGGTTTTCATGTGAATGTGATGAAAAAACACACTTCTTTGACCAAGGCAAGATATTGAAAAAAAAGCATTGTCAAATAAACCTGACCTGGCTTCTGTTCGGCTACATTTAAAGCGAAACATCCATGAATTGGGTTGATTGGAAGAAAGTAAAAGTCAGACAGGGGGTATCATCAGAAAGCCACATTTTATGTCTACAAGATTTCCTTCACAAACTCAAGTATTTGTATAATTTACATTGAGCCTCATTATTATAAAGGAATGTTTTATAGTCGTGGTTAAAAAAAGAACGATGATATAGAAGTGTGATATTGTGATTAAAGAAAACTAACAGTTAGTCATTACTGAGTTTGGGAACTAATTTTTTTTCACATCCCAAAGGATGCCAGTGTCATACAGCTAACTCAGGACCTTGCCAAAATGATGGGATTGAAAATCCGTAAAGCATATGTACGGAGTAAGGTGAGTGCAATTCACGAACTGCTTCACAAATTTGGCACCCAACGTCACACATCGCCTGAAAGAAGCCGGTGCCATGATGATAATTTGTGATTTATTTACACAAACACTGAACAAAAAGGAATCATTTTTGGTTCTTCTGTCATAGCCTGCCTTGAATGTTTTGCAAAGATCTAACTATCAAGATGGATCATGTGCAAAGGTAAGATTTCCCCAGTCATGTGTTTGAAAGGATCTCCTGTATGCTTTTTAGAGAATGGGCCATTCAGTACATTTTATTTCTGTATTCCCACAGGACTGTCATTCCTCATCTTCAGTTGAAGATATCGATATCGGTAGGTTTTTGAACAGCTTAACTTAATTAAAGGTAGAATAATTTATCTAATGTGGTTTCTCATTCTGCATTTCAGAAGTGCCTCAGGAAAGAAGTGTTTTGGTCCCTGTCCCTAATCTAATACAGGGTCCTGTGGCAGTGCAACCGCCTCCTAACAACACCGTGGTGGACGACCTTTTGCCCTGCAATAGTATTTCATCCGCGACATCCACTGAGCGTCCGGGCTTTGAGTCCGTTTCCCTCCCTGTGTCTGAAACTACGTCAGTCCCTCTTTCTGCGCCATTATGCCTGAACGGTATCACAACTAGTAAGCCGCGCCCTTTGCTCAACACCAGCCAGGATTTCGACACAGATATCATGGGGGGTGAACTGGATGAGCTGCTAGACCAACCCGGCCTGGAAGCACCAATGGTGAGCGAGCAGTTAAAGCCCACAGGATGTTATTGGCGAAAAAGTTGAGGATCTTTGGACATAAGCGTGACATTGTCTCTTCCTCCAGGTCGTACCAGCCGTGATGGGGTCTATTCCCCTGCCAACCGGTATTGCCAGCAGATCCATGTCGAATCCATTTTTTACAAAAGCTTGGATGGACCCGTTTTTCCACAGTAGTGCCCCGGAGTGCAATGTAAATCTGCCTCCCCTTTATCAACAATCAGGATCAAGTCCATATTTTGGTATTGATACTTTAGACACCCTTACCCCTACACTGGACTCTCTCGAAAGTCTCTCCATACGGGACTATAAAAAAGGTATGTCACACCTGTCCTACATGTTTGGTTCGAGATGTTTATTTAAAACCATTACGGTCAATTTCACATCACATTCTCTCATTAAGTTAAGCATTTGTAGCAGATTCATTTCTCTTCACTCGCCTCTCTCAAATTTCAGATGCTCAGGCTCCATTCATTCCACAGGTAATTCTTATTTCTGTTTACCTGGTCAACAGAGATCTTTTGTGCAGGTTAATTGTTCAGATTTCTCCTCATTTTTTTTTTAATACAGCTAAACAATCATGACATTCCAACGGGGATGGCGTTGGGAATGCCTGATGTGAAGGACGCTCCTGCTGCTGTGGACTTTGCAAGTCAAAAGCAAAACTCCTTGGCTGAAACCCACGAATTCAAACAAGCATGTTCAATCTGCTTTATAAAAACTGGTGAGTTTTTATTCTTTTTCCTTTCCCCCCCATACTTGACTGTCCGGGTTTGGAAGGTGTTAACAATGTGCATTTGTTTTGAATCTTAATATCCACAGGGCCCGGGGTGCTGGATTACACACTTAACAGTGAAGATCATAAGTGCAAAAAGGATGCTCTCCTGGGTAGAATCAAACGCTTACCTGACAAAGTGTGGAAGCTCATTCGCCCCAGACCAACGAAGAACAATTATTTTGGACCTTATCATATTTGCAAAGGTATATTCATAAATACAAATATTTCCATGTTCAACTTTACAATTAAAGAAGATCTCAAGCCAAGAAAGTTTGCCCCGTTCTAAAATGGCCCATGTCCCTCAAAACCATTTTACAGTTGGAAGGAACTTTTTACTTACAACATGAAACTGCCTTTAAGATCCTTAAAAGCGATCTTGAGTAAGAGCCATGATCAACTAATTTCCCCTATGGGGATCAATAAAGTATTATCTTATCTTAGACTGTCAGCCTCACTGCACTTGAGAGGGCAGATGTCTGGGTTGCTGATACTTTCAAAATTCTGCAATTCACCATTTTTCAACTTTTTTCCCTTAAGTCTCCTATTCCATGCCCTTAAATCATGATTGTATTAGACCTCATGTCAAAGTGTCAACTTTGTTGTTTCAGATGTGGCAGCTGGAAAGAACTGCCAGTACACGGGCCACTGCACATTTGCATACTGTCAGGAGGAAATCGATGTTTGGACTCTAGAGCAAAAAGGTTTTATCTCTAGGGAGCTCCTCTTTGATCAGTTTGAGCACAGCTCCAGTGTGAAGTTGACTGTCCCCAAGATCCTACAGGAGCATCCTGGGATTTTCATGTTTCTCTGTGGAGTGAGTAGCTATTTACTTTTACAAACCAGATACTATTGTGATGTCAATGTATCTTTTTCTCTGTTAAATGTTTTTGTATCAGCTATATCTTCAGTACAAAGATTATTAATACCATTAAACCAGTTGATATATACAAGTGTAATTGAAAAATTCGCAATATATGACATCTTGGGGTGTAAACCACAGCTGCCTAAGAGATAGCTTGTGCCAGTCATATATTGTACTATAATTTTCTGGCTGCAAAGCACAAATCCACACATGATTATCAGCATTGCGATCCATATGAAATTGATTGTACATTATTATATTAATTTATTCAATGTTGCAATGTGAGCACCATGGTTACATAGTGGTGAGCGCACTCACCTGACAGCACAAAGGTTCTGCTCCATTTTGTGTAGTCTTCTCGTGGGGGGAGTTAAATGTCCTGGAAAATTGACTTTTTAGTCATTGCTAACAGGTTAAAATTAAGTGCATGCATTTCTGTTGTCATACTGTCTCCAATGGTCAATATTGAAACAGTGCTTCTCTGGCTCCAGACGGCACATCGTCTCATTGACGCTACTAGCCAATCAGATTTGCATATCCTTGTAAGACGAAATATTCTCTAGCAGAAATGACAAACCACTTGCAGTTTATTGCCAATGTTGTGACAGATGAATAAAATCTTAAGTGGCTAAATTAGGACTACGACTATCAATCCATTTTTTCTGTAATATGCAATTTTTTATACAAGTCAAATGCATTTCAGGGGGCTTGACAAGTTGATTAAAACAACAAAAAACAGCATAAGAAATAAAGTAAAAATGTAATTGATAACCAATCCACACGGGGCAATAAAATGAGTAGATAAAATAATGCAGGATAACTGAATACCCACAGACTGCCTTGCTTTAAAATCAGACCTGGGTAAGGCAGATGAGGAATAAAAAGAGGGAATATTGGTAAATATTTAAAATGCATGCACAAATGTAGAAAAAGAACACTTCAATAAATGATGGGGAAGGGTAATGTATTTGTATATTATGTGATAACTTCTCTGTCATACTGTGGCAGCTGAAAAAATGTCCTGGAAAAGTCCTTGAAAATTTCAAGAGATGAGTGTGAACCATGTCTCTGTGGCCCTGTGGTCAACAGGGGACTAGTCTGGGTTAACAACAGATTCTTGGCCAATGTCATGACCTATTATTTTCATTGCAGGTGTGTTTTGAGCATAAACCCAGATTTATTAGCAAAATCAGTAAAGATGACCCACTACTCTGCTCGCATGCAGTGACAAAGCACGACTTTGAGGAAAACAAGTTAGTGATTCCACAGTTCTAGACCTTTTAAAGTAATTATGAACGTTGCATTTAGAAAAATATATCAAAGCTAACAAACTTGTGAAAAAAACAATGGGAGAGGATTAAGACAGTGATTGTTCTGTTTCTGCTTCAGGTGCCTGGTCCACTTTTTAAATCACAATATTGTCCAATATTCCAAAATCAGACCACTTACTCCCCTGTGTCAGCTCGATCTCTGTCACCACGAAGTCCGATATGGCTGCATGAGAGAGGGAAACTGTTCGTTTGCCCACAGTCTCATTGAGCTGAAGGTCTGGATGATACAGCACCAAACTAGTATGTTTTCTAATGTTCATTTTACTTCCCCCACATCCGTTGCATTTAAGTAAATTGTGTCTGAGATGAATGCATGCATGTAAATCCCAGGACCCTGACCAGACCCTGTATTATAATAAAGAACACACTTTTCTTTTTCCAGACTTATCCTAACAATTTTCTGGAACTATTTACTTGCTTGAAATGAATTTATTAATTTACCTCTTTTGTATCAAACAGATATCACTCATGAAACGATTGTCCAAGAAGCAAAGAAGTTTCTCAACTCAAATGCTTCATTGGAGGGAGCTCAAGTAAGAGCAGGACCAAGAACATCCAATTTACTCATCCTCTGGCTTTGCTGGCATTTTCCTAATTTCTTGTCATTCAGTGTTTTCTCGTTAAAACTCAATGTATCTGACAAAATATTGGGAGTTCAACAAAAAAATCCTATATTTATTCGAAACTATTCCTCTTGCCAATGAAGAAAAACAGACAGACTGTTTATAATATGAAGTAATTCACTGCTGAATTTTGAGAATTAAAATGAAAATGCAACAGAACAAGGCCAAATGAAAGGGGACACAAGCAGTAAAACACTTGCACCTGATGGTGATTTGGATTGTTGAAGGACCGAGAGAACCCGACCTCAAAAACAGATTTTCTGATTAATTTAAGACTTCATGCATATGCCATTATATTTGAAATCAGTCATTAAAAAATCTTCACCCATCTTGTCCTAAATACCTTGGCCTGTGGTCGTTCATGACTTGATTGACTATGAACTGTGCTATTGAAAAATATTCTAAATGGCTTCTTCTAAATGTCTTTCCAATGCACAGAGGCTCAGACCTTCAATTCCAAAGCTAATGTTTGGTTGTGGCCAGTGCTGGAGGAATGGTCAAATAAGTGAAGCCGATAAGAACAAGAAATATTGCTCAGCAAAGGCAAGACACACGTGAGTATGGAAGGGCTTTGCATGTGTCATTTGTGTAAGAATAGAAACATTTTGGAGACTTACTTACGTCCTGCCCTCCAACTCCGCCCCCGTCTGAATGACTTCAATGAACACTCACATCATTTCTACATGCTCACATACCTTGCTACTGCCAGTTGGCGAGCCACAGAATCAGCAGAACTGCAGTCCATCATCCCCATTCTCTTTTCTTGTTACAGGTGGGCAAAAGACAGGTGGGTGGTGTTTATTTTTTCTCATGGAAGGAAAAAGTGGATACCAGTGAGACCGCTACCGGCCAGGAAGCCTGCCCCATATCAATTTGAGGTACAAACCAAAGAAGAAGAAATAATCGCCATTATGTGAATTTAAACGATCAAATATTCCTTGCAAGGAACGCTGACTTTTTTTGCCTCCTAGATTTGCAGTAACGTGGCAGCGGGCAAGAAATGCCAGTATATCGGAGTTTGCACATTTGCTCACAGTGAAGAAGAAAAAGACTTTTGGACTTTCATGAAGAAAAACAACAGTGAGTTTGTCATGAAGATGCCCGGGGCTTCTAATTGAATTGTTTTAGAATTGAATTTGACCAGGTGCAAGCACTCGCCTTAGCCCCTTGTTCAGTTTCAGATATGGATCAGCTTTATGAGCAGTTGCCGCAGTCCCAGAATCCTGGCTGGGAGGAGGAGACCTCAAAAAATTCTGTCAGAAAGAACGGGAAGCAGATCCACATGCCGACAGACTACGCAGAAGAAGTGGTGAGCTGTCAAGACTGCTGTGTTTGCATGCCTGATCGTGTGCAATTACTTCACTTTCCGACACATGGTTTTATCCATTTTTCATTGGTTTCTACCAAGACAATTCTATTCTTGATGGTTTGATTAGCTGTGAACTTCCAAATGTTTCTTTCTGTTATAATTATCAATACAGTTTAGTTTGCTTTTGTTCCAAAATCATTAGTTATTTAAATAAACAAGGACTTTCAATGAATGACAGAAAAGCAGTGAGAAAGACTTTGTAAATGGGATTCCTATTTTCTTGTTTTGCAGGCTGGCAACCACTGTTGGCTCTGTGGTAAAAATTGCAATAGTGAGAAGCAGTGGCAGAAGCACATCACATCCGAAAAACACAAACAAAGGGTTTTCAACTCAGAGGATGATCAGAACGGCTGGCAGTATCGATTTCCCACAGGCACTTTTAGAGTTTGTGAGAAGTAAGATTAGCAAGTTATAGATGTGCCCACCACTTTCTTTTGGTACTTTTGGACTGTTGATAACTGGCAACTTCTTTTCACAGGTTCCTTAAAGGAATATGCACTGAAGATGACTCTTGCAAGCAGGCTCATGGGGAGCAGGAATTAAAAGAGTGGATGGGGCGCAGGGATTTCTTTTTGATGAAACTTGCCAAAGCCAGAAAAGACCACCTCATAGCACCAAATGACAATGACTTTGGAAAATATAGTTTTCTCCTTAAAGACATCAAATCATAAAATTTTGACAACGCAAGTGTTCACAATGAAGGGAAGCAGTGTGCAGACCTGAGTTTGATGACCCTTGAGGGACTCTGGGCTACACGCGAAGTCTTAAGATCCCAGCATGAGTTTAAAGCAGTTCAGGATCAAGGCTGTGATATGTGGCTGGCTTTCACCATGATGTGACAGCGGAACTCCCTAGTTTTGCTATGCGTCGTACAGGAGAAGCCCATTGTGGAGAAGAACATATGTACACATTAATCAGACACCCAACGTTGACCAAAAATTTGTTCCATGAGATTATTTATACTGATGACCTTCTAGCCTTCCAAAATGTTAGGCATGCCATACTTAAAGTGTTCAATTGATATTCATTTATTTTATTCCAACATCATAGGTTATTTTCACTTATCCAACGGTGTTATGAGTGTAATGGGTGGCACACTAAATAAAGTTGTTTATTTTACATATGAATGTACACTTGGTTTGTTCATTTACCTCCATATAGTTGTAGAAAACAGGCTTCAATAATGCACAGGTTTTAAATTATAAACTCAGAAATCAAGTGTCTTTTTCCCTTTACAATCAGTTAAAAATGGCTCCAGCTACTTAAATACACAAGGTACATTCTAAACTTAGTTCAAAATTCCTATCAATAGCCGGATTTGTTATTGTTGTCCAATAAATTATGACAAAGGTGAAGTGGGAGGAAAGCAATTTTTCAGTGTGTCCTTTTGTATGGATAGATTAAGAAGGCTTTGAACTGGGAAAATGTGGCTTAAGTGCCAAGAGAACCAGTTCCATATTTGTTTTTTCCGGTGCTGAAGAGCTTTGATAGAATCACCCTCTTTCAGTAAAGGACAAGGTAGAAAATTATGACTTAATATATTTTGCAGTATATACACATAGAAGTGCTCCTGCACAGTAATATCACCCCGCAGTTCAGTCCTTTCGGCTCGTTTTTCCAGTTGTCAGGTATACTTTCCTCCTTGTGCTGAGGCCAGAACCTGCTGGAGGTCTTCCACCTCCAGCTTCCACATCCCTCTGTGAAGGGTGGCGTGCTCGGAGAGATCTGCCATTTTCACAGCAAGGATGACTGGCTCCGGGGTGACAGCCTGGATGGCACCCATCACCATGACATATTTGCCTGTGAAAAAAATACATAAAAATCAGGCAATAGAATCTCTTAGTAACAAAGACAATGTAAGCCATTGAGATAAAGATATCCATGTACTATCAAGATAAATAATTTGCTTAACTAAACAGTTAATAAAGTTTAACTTACCTTTCCTGTTTTGGCTCATAATTAACAAGTACTAAATTTAGGCTTGTTATTGCAAGATACATTTATGTAAAACATAACTGACATTTAAGCAACATGAATGTTATTTTCCAGAATCTTTACTGTCCAGCTGCACCAGAAATGAATTAGAAAAGTGACATCGTGAGCATTTACCTGACAACCATTACATGTCAACAAGAATTAAAATGCAGCTTGGAAAGAAAACATTTAAAATTAGCCGGATATCGAATGACGTAACAAATATGAATCAAAATATATAAGTAGGTATTTTATTTTTAATATGCTCGGGTTTTGGGTATAGATTTAGACGACTCTTTGATACTCTACTGTGGTGTCAATGAAGAAAAAAAATCGATTGAATAAAAGTTAAAACAATTGTTGACTTCAAATGAAAAAGCCCTTTCTGTAATACAGGCATTTAGAAGTTTTGTTAGTACATTAAATTGATGTCGCTGAATTTAAGTACCTGCATAGCTTTAGTCAGTAAACGTTTTTTTTTTTTTTTTATTCATCAGAAGTGGTATCTTAAGTAATTTCATTGTATTGTCCTTTGTAAAGGCCACTGAAGAGATTTGAGCATTTGATTGATTTGAGCACTTTTCACTAAAAAGTATTAAATCGACACAATTCTAATAATATTTTAAGGCCAGGTGTAATTACCTCGGGACAAACATGGCTTCCCTTTCGGTATGTTGTTTACACCCTGAACTGCGAAGGTCCCGGTCTCGTCCATAAGCAGCACAGTGTTCATGTCCGGCTGGACCTCCAGGACGGTCCCCTGCATCCAAACCAGAGACACCCGCAAGGAGCGACCCCCACTCGGCTTGATCACGAACCCATCCACGGTCCCGGCGGTTCCCCGGATCCCCGCCGACCTCAGCTGACCGGACAGGACCTTAACGGGCGGAGGACGTTTTCTTTCCCCGGTTGTCGTTGTTGTCTGCATGGCTCATCGCCGACTGCTGCGACCGACAGATTTCAATTTACTACCAGCCGTGTTGTTTTCTTTTCCCGCCTGGGCGTGTTTTTCCGCCAAATGTTGCGTCACTACCGGTTCAGAGCAACACGTTCCTTTCACGATAAAAGCCCCGAGTTTGTATGGGGAGGTTGTGCGCCTGTACATGCTCACACTGACAGAAGCATGAAATCTACACCTCTAAAACAGCCGAACGAAGGCAAGTGGTTATTTAGAAATCGGTCCATATTACCTGCAATTTAAAAACGTTATAATGAAGTCCAAAAGCATTTATAGTCGACTCTGCACTTCATGTAGGTCTCATTAATCTTGATTTATCGCTTAAATGTATATCATCATATAAGTTTCAGTACAAGACAAACGTGTAGAACACAAGCCTGAATACTGGGTAATTTTTTTCTCTTTAGAAGTTCCCCGTTAAATAAGGCAATTTGATATTTCTGAAAACAAAAGCAAACTATCTGACCGGCTGAAAAATCCTTGACGTAAATTCAGACATGTTATGTGGCCTAAAAGTTAATAAAAAAAACATTCAGTCCTGAAGAGATAGTAATTGACCAAAAGTAAATATAGACAGTGCCTTGATGGGCATGTAACACAGACAGGACAAACAAAGAGTCTACAGGACATTCATTTCATTAAATAAGTTTTATTTCTTTAAGAATAACTGAGGAAAAGTGTTAGCAATTTCTGTACAATTGTTTCATTTTTCCCTTGGATTTGTTGAAAACCTTGAATGATCAACAGGGCTGAGAAATGTTATGCTGCCAGATAGAGCACTTTAAACCTAAAAAGAATATGATTAGTCCACAGGAATCAGTCTGTTTCCTTCTATTATATTCCAAGAAGTTCCTTAAGCCTGGCTGTGATTTCCACTATCCATGGTTCCTCCTCTCGATCCCAGTTTATCAGTCAAAATAGAGGCACATTAGAAATACTGCCATTTTCCAAGGACTGTGTCTTTGATTGCATCGACAAACTGTGCAGGCACCCAGTACACCCAATATTGAGAGGCTTCTGTTGGACCCAACTGGAAAGCCTAAAACATTAAAAGATGATCGAAAAAAAATTAATACATCAAATCATTTTGTAAAAAAAGGTTTTAAAACAAGCAGTTTAAATACATATTGTTGAGACATCTGTTAAACTAAGAACTGACAGAGTTGAACTCTCATAAGTATGGCTATTTGGTAGCGCGTTCAAATAAGCAATAAAACAGACCCGAAAGTCACTGGTACGTTTCGGTGTGTAATGTACTTTTTTTGTGCGGTTCAAATTACTTCTACATTACTCATTTCCTAGCACAAATACATGTCCAAAGATGTCCAAGCGGATCTATTCCTGAGTCATTTCAACACCGCAAGAGTGAAGAATGTGAGCATCACATTTAACTTTTAGGACAAATGTTCTGAACTTGAAATAACTAAATCCAGCATTCTGTACCAGGACCTGATGTCTGTGTGCATGTGTAGCTGCAAACGGAATTGCAGTGTGTTTATTGCCACAAATTTCTTCCATGTCTCTACTGCTAGACGACAAATTGAAATCCAAATCCTTCATTTCACCCCAATTCAAGAAGTTGCTGATGCTGTTCAATTTCAGAGAAATCAAAGAAGCGGTTGAGGGCATAACCTAGCTTATTACAGGGTAAAGAAAAGTTTTCTTTGTTACTCAGCAAAATGCCTAGCCAGGAATCATGTTTAGGATCTTGCTGAAAATGAGACTGCGCCATATACTGACTGATTTGAAGACCACATATTTGTCAAATTTGGTGGGAAAAACAAAAAACAAACATTTTAATGGCTGCTCTGAATGACAGCTACACTGGAAAACAGAAAGCTGGCGGCAGCAGCAGAGAGAAAGATGAGTACTGTCTCTGTGACGCCATAACTGTGCAAACTGAAGAGGTCTGCATTGAAACACAGCTGGAGGATATGTGAATTTGGCACAAGAATGAAATGGACGCGTGCGGTAGAGTTTGACATCATTTAAAAAGTGGATGCCATATTGTCATAAAACTTGTGATGTCTGTGATTGACTGGTGACCAGTCCAGGGTGTACCCCGCCTCTCGCCTCTTGATGACAGCTGGGATAGGCTCCAGCACCCCCCGCGACCCTGAGTGCAGGATAAGCGGCAGACGATGGATGGATGGATTGAACTTGTGGTTCTTTCGGCTCTCTTGACTGATGGTAATATAAAGATCACAGTGAGAGTGCACAACACCTTTCGAGGGGCACTTCCTTTTACTTTTGAAATGAACACAACTTCACCACTTTCAGCTCTAGCATCATGTGCTTTGTCAGTACAGTGTTTAAGCACTGCAAAAATGAAAGTTGAATCGCAGTTTGTTTGGAAGCAATGAATCTACATGGTGTGATCAGAGCTTGACAAACGGGGAAAGATGTGCATCAGTGCTTTAATGACTCAAGTTTGGAACATCCCTTCCTGTAAGGAAGTCAACTGATCAATATGTCTTAAATGTAAGTGCAGTTTATAGAATCTTGGTACCTGCCCTACCCTGGGTTTACTTTCACTATCAAATATGTGGCCTCGGTGTCTTTGGTGCCAGCAGCCATGACGGTCTGACGGATTAGCAACACATTTCTTTCATGGTCTGCGGGCAATTCTTTTGGTCTTCATGCTTAACATGAATACAGAGATAAAAGAGGCACACAGCTACATGGCCACGTTCAGCACAACATTCAGCTGCACCATAAACACTGACCTTGCTAAGGTCTATATTTTCCAAAAATGTATGACCATCTATCTGAGCTAGCACTACCTACAGCAAGAGCAGCGACATAATCTCCAGTTATTTTTCCCAGAACTACTATTTCACAGACAACGGCATGTCTTTCATCATCAAGCTTGATCTGGAGAAGGCACTGACATTAGTCACTTGAGAGACAAAATGGCGATAGCCCAGAGGCACAAATTAATCTCAAACTGTATCTTCAGGGAACAGTCCCGACTGCATTGTTCACTTGCAACAAAATCCTTGCAAAGACAAAACTGAATGGCATTTTTTTCATATAGGCAAAAACATCAGCCTCCTATCAACAGATTACATAAACAGTTTTTTGATCATATAGTATTTGGATTTTTAACTTCAACGACAAAAAACAAGATACAACAGTTACCATCATGTGATAGTCCTCATCATCTTCTATGGGTTCAGACACTACGTTTTTAATGGAGCCCATTGGGACTTTCTCTGTTCTTTCTGGAGAGAAAGCAGAATGCACAATGATGAAGAACATGCTGTGGATGGGAAAAAAAGAGCAAAATTAGGCCAGAGATAATCTCACCCTTTGTCCCGATCCACAACTGATCTTGTTCCAGCTTGAATGTGAGTCTAACTTTCCCCCCGGACTTGTTATACATTCCGGCTAAAGGCACAGTTGGTAATCGCTCCTGTGAACGGTACACAGCAGTAATTCACGGTCACTGACAACAAAAACGACATCCCCGACAACAATTTGCAAAAGGAAACTCGCTATGCTTTCAGAGGAAACAAAATAAGGGAAACACCTACTCTCACCTTAGCTCCTTTGATTGCTGCCATTATGTCATCTGGTTTACCTTTGTCCAAAACTTTCCTGTGTTGCTGTAATGACATCGCAATTGAAAATTCCACCTGCATCCATTGGTGTTTTTGAGCGCACAAATGTGTAGGGTAGCATGTGTTACCTTTTGCCTGCATAAAGGCTCTTTCTTGTTTTCTTCAGCTTTAACTTCTTGCTGAATGACCTCTTTAGGCGTATTGACAGCTAATACATCATTTATTGTAGATCCTACTACCATTATCTTTGCACCACTTGTAATCTTTATTTCACGTAGCGTCTTGTCCTCGGGAAGCAGTCCTTTATACATCACTTTCTGCATTGCTGGTGGAAGACCTTATCAGTGGAGAGCATTAATTACGTTATTACTCTCTGAAACACTTGCTGTCAACCTGAGCTTTGAATGTTATCTTACCAGTAAGTGAATGGATCCTCTCCTTCAGTATCGCTCCGGTGCTATCAACAGGGATTTTCAGGTCGTACTTGATCTTGTTCCAAATAATCTTCAAGTCCACCGTCTCCTGCTTTTCGTCTGCATTGTCTCCATTACTTATACTAGAGTCCTGAGTTATGGCGTTTCCTGAATCATCCTTTTCAACAAATTCTCCAAGTGACTCGTCCTCTTTTGGTTTTGCCTCTGTGTCCATTATAACTTCCTCACTTCCTGCAAGAGCAAATAACTTCAGATTTCGATCATATCGATAAAACGATGGATACATGGTCTGACATATGTGGAAATATTCCACAAAATTATATGAAAACGATTCTTCAGGGTGCAGCTTGATGCTCTTCTTCAGACCAAACTAAAATGGCACTGCTAACAGCAGACGATTTTTTTCTTTTCACAATTGACAATACATGCGAAAGCAATTATTGACAAGCGCTGCATAAATATACCATTTCATACAAAACACGCGTGACATTAACTTCATAAAAATGGTGCCTCTTTTCCAGTAATGGATGATACCTGTTTCTGTATTCCCGAAGCTGACATTATACCAATTTCATCACAAGAGCAGAGACTCCAGAATACCTGTATATGATGATATAGTCAGATGGCTCTGACACCAACACTTGTCTGTACTGTCTTAATTACTAATAAATACGGTTTATCAAGTACACTGATTTGTGACTTATTGTAATCAAGTGATTATATCTTATGGTCAATGAATAAAGTTTATTGTTTGTCCAATGTAATATATCATAAAATATGTATGTTGAGGCATGTACTTGTCTTAATTTTCTTTCCAAAGTTTAATTGATTTTGGTGGCTGTATTGTAAAGGTTAGACTAGATTTGTCCTGCCGGCTATTTTTCCATTTGCTATATTACTTGATGGTGAACTTAATGGAAAGTCAAGAAGTTTCCCACATCGAGGTGAATGTAACAAACTGTAGGCTTGTTCATTCATTGTTTTTTAATTTAAACTTTTGAAGCATATCGATCGTATATTCCTCGTTACCTCTCGACAATGTGCAATATAGGGAATTTTATCCCAAACTTGTGTGGAAAAACTAGACTGGAATTTAATTTTCCCTTTGGAAGTGCTGCTCTGTTGTTTGTTTTTGCCCCTATAGTGTATTAATTTCCCCTTAAATGTTGCCCATCAACACTGGAGTGCTTAGCATAGGTTCACTTCTATGAATGGAAGAGAGATGTTAAACGACAAAATAAAAACAAAGTCTCGTCGTAATGTAAAGTATTACAAAGTATTGTACCGTCCGACATGCATTGTTGTCGAACGGAACAGTAGTGTTAGGTGTTGTATCGTGAGAAGGCTAACTTGAGAAAAGCTAAGTCGAACGTTAGATCATGTAATTTGATTAGCCGCACTAGAAGCAAAATACTGACGTTAACGAAATTCAATGTAAGGAGTATCGGCGCGTCACTGTGCCGCTCAAAGCCCTTTCGGTTTCGTTTTGATCAAACCAAGAAATGCTAACGGACACGAACCCCATCACCCTTAACAACTCATCTATATTTTACATTTAACTGATGTTAGCAATCGTGGGCATGAGCTAGCTACAGCATGAACATGTCAAGAAAAGCGTTACGAGACATGGATCTACCATATACCGATGTTAACAGTGTCGTAGATCAACATGCCAAGTAGAATCATGCGTTATTTCATGAACAATGACGCGACACAATGTTGGGATGTGAAAGAAATGTTACAATATTTTCTGAATACCCACCATCCTGGGTCGCCATGATGATTGTGTACAATCTGTGGCAGATTGTGGCAAAGAGATTACACAGCACAGGATGAGCTCTGTTATTGGTGAGAGCAGAAGTTAACTACTGCTAAGTTTTTGTAAGTTTTTAAGTATTTGAGCGACAGCGCAAAAAACACAGCAGGGAGAGGGTATATTTGACACATTAAATTACGGATAAATCTACAGACACCGACCATTATCAAAATAACACATTTGAATTTACAATTTCCAGCTGGTGGGGATAGAGATGGCACATGAGTATGCGTGTGCACAGGGGAGATAACTGTAGATAAAGTTTTATTTTGAACATTCCCATGCAAAATGAACATTTCGTCGACATGGCAGAATAAAAACTGGAGCAAAACTGACCCCTCGAGTTGAATGATTGACAATAAAGCTTGCCGTTGCTTGCCACACTCGGGAGTTTTAGCAAGGACGGGAGCGATCGGGAGGGAACTATTTCACCTCCCCAAGCGTCTTTGATATTGTGGCAGCGAAGGCAGACACCCAGAGGTGGCACTTTCCTGCAATACGATTGGTCAACATTTTCTTCTTTCTCGATATTTTTTGCTCTTTTGATTCCCAGACAATGCGCTTTCGCCAACTATTGAGCATTTACGTTACTGCTCTGATTTAAATCCCAGTCCCACTTCATTTAGTACACAGCCTATCACATTTGTTGACTTGCATTGACATTTTATGTAATTGAATAGTTTTTCTGTTCAATGCACTTCTTAGTCGCGCTATTGCTTGTGGATCCATCACAATTACTCAACATCTTTTTTAGATTATCACTTAATAATTATAAACAGGAAAACGAGGCTATGGGGAAAACCGGTCATTTAATGTTAAGAAGAGGACAAGAACATTTTCAATGACACCCCCCCCCCCAATCTAATCTCAATGATCGATATTTCTTTACATTTTTTGATGCGTTTGTGACCAGATTTGGATTTGTGCGTGTTTTCTGAAAACGACACCCCAGTATCCGCTTCCATGAGGGATGTTCCTCTTGCATACCTCTTGACGGCAGCAGAGCCGTAATTAGTGCAAATAACCACAGAAGGAGGGCGAGAAGAAGACGAAGAAGAGGGAAATGGTGACGACAACCATGACGAAAGAAGTCAGCCTGAAGGCAAAACCACAGAAATTGTTTTTAATTGAAGTCACAAGTTGTCACGCGTACTTTAGGAAGGACGTACCTTATTAAATTGTTAGGATATCTATTCTCTCTCTTCCTCCAGCTATATGCGTATTAAGCTGTAACGAAGCAGTAGCTACAACTTCACTGACTCAACTTTGTCCAAATGGAATTATCGGGTTGTTAACCGAATCGTTATGGGAGTCGATTCTTTTTCTCCCTTCTCTCTCTCTCGTATTTTTGTCAAGTGAGCCTTGGCATGCGGTTTCATGCATCATGGCAGACAGAAGAACTTTGAATGTTGTTGTTTTGGGCGTCGGATTCCTCTTCATCTTCACCGCCTTCACAACCTGCGGGAATGTCGAAGTAAGTCTGCAGGTTTCTCTCATCTGTGTTCCAAGTCGCATCCGAAACATCCGTTTTCAGGGATGCACTCATCCGCTGTGTGTGTGTGTGTGTGTGTGTGTGTGTGTTTTGCATTTGTATTTCATTGACCATATCTTTCTGTCCTGACCCCAAAGCCCAAATTTTAAACCATGAAATAACAAACCAATCAACTCCGCACAAAGGTCATCAAATATGGGAAATCATTGTCAGATCTTATCGCGTCAGCTGAACTTGGTTCCTTTGCCCAAAGACGTTTCCGCTTCCCAACCAGGAGGTTTCTTCAGTTTCAGTATCACAACTTTGTGGTTTTTAAGCTGTGCAGTTTTTGTTTCCAAAGATGTTTATCGGATAAGTCCACCTTGTTTGCGCTGCAGGTCAGGCGCAGCTCGTGTTTCCAATTTTCTCGAAGAAATCAATGAATGAGAGAACTTGGAACATAATTATGACCCATCACGTCACGTCTAAAGCCGTCCAATGGACGCCCCACCACCAACCATCCCCCTTCTCATTTTCAGCAAACCGTTGTGAAGACCCTGAGGAACGACACGTTCACCGGAAGCGGTTACCACAGGTCAGCAGGCTCTTTACCCAGGATGAATTAAAAGACATTAAATCTGGAATTGAAACTGAGTGTTTCACATCTATCTGGAAATACGAATGTCGATTCCCCTCCACAGTCTCGGAATCATCTATGGGGTCTTTTCCTTTGCGAATCTGCTTGCACCAGCATTCGTTGCGGTGATAGGACCAAAGATGTCTATGTTTTTCAGCGGCCTCCTATACAGGTAACCGTCATCATCGCCCCTGGTGACAATTCTGAAATGGAATCAAGCCACATGTTGTTGATATTTAAATACATTTGTTTTCAAGTGGTTACATCGCTGTGTTCATCATCCCTTCCACATGGTCCTTTTACTTGACCTCTGTGCTCATCGGCTTCGGAGCAGCCAGTAAGTTCACCCACCAGTCGCCCGGTAACTTTATAAGATAGATTTGATTCTTGATGGTTGAGCACGGAATCCTCTTGGTGAGATCACACGCATTTCTAGAGCAGAATCGCGTGTTCTCAGAGGCAGGTGAGCAAGTGATGGTACTGTTACCATGCCGGAGAAAATGTTGATTTCACATTGTGACGTGCCAATATTAGAGAAAAAATTCTGTCATTTCCTCTATGTTGCATTACATACTATTAAACTGTAAGTAAAATAAAATAAAACAAAATTAAATTGAATTAAACAAATAGAAAGAACATGTGGGCTATTCTAAAATGTTCCTATATTTATGTGCATCAGTTATTACAATTCATTTATAAAAGTTGTGTTCAAAATGTTAATATATATTTTTTGCATCTGCATAATGTAATTTAGGAAGCACGGGCTCTTTTTTAATGGTTCAGTTAAAACAGTGTTTTGTTGACTGCTAGGAGAGTGACATTTCCTCTCAGGTGATGCTGCAGAAGAACTTCAAGTAATGTAAACAACAGTGTAACATGCAGCTTTGTACATTTGCTATCTGGTAGAGTAACAACTATTTGTAAAAAGTAGAACAGACTGTCCAATATTACTTCATCCACACCTGCTGGCTGCTGCCTGTATTTGCTCACGTATCAGTTAGATCCAGTCAGTTGTTGTTGTTCCCAGATGTGTATGCAACGTTTTATGTTTCTTCTTCTTCTTCTTTTCCTTTTGGTCGCTACAGCGAATAAACCGTCTACGTCTAACCCAATTCTCTGTATCCTCTCTCACACCAACTAACTTCATATCCTCTCTCACTACGTCCATTAATGTTTTCTTCGGTCTTCCTCTAGACCTCCTGCCTGGCATCTCCAATTCCAACATCCGTCTACCAATGTATTCTCCATCCCTCCTCTGTACATGAACGAAACATCTCAGTCTAGCTTCTCTGACCTTCCCTCCAAAACATCTAACATGTGCTGTCCCTTTTATGGACTCAATCCTGATGCTATCCATCCTTGTCACTCCCATAGAGACCCTCAACATCTTCATCTCTCCGACTTCCAGCTCCAACCCCTGTCTTTTCATCATTGTCACTGTTTGCAAGGTTTTATGTTTGAAGTGGTCAAAACCCAGAGCCTGGGCATTCGGCTGAGGTCCCTGTCTTTTAAGCTGAGCTTTCACGTTTTAGTTGAAAATACATATACAGAGTAGCAGATATTGACATTTGAGTGTCATACATAATATTATTTGTTGTGCAAAGAAATGTCTTTGGCAATTTGTTGGAATTAGAAATAGTGTTTAATCATGCATGCAGGGATTATAATGGCTGTGCTGCGATTCTGCATACACATAGTATAACTGAAAATAGACCTCAAATGCTTGGAAATTGTTACAGTGAATAGCACACAGCAACTGACAGGGCGTCTCTCTGCTTAGCATTTACTGAAGAAAAAGGATTCAAGGCGATTTTCAGTACAGCGGTTGTTTTCATCTTGTCTCTGCTCATCTGAATAGTCAGACATATGACAACACATAACATCATTTCACTTGATGCAGCCAATTAACTGGTTAACCCCCCCCCCCTCCGACTGACCCAGTTTTCTTTATATCGCTATAGTGCTCTGGACAGCTCAAGGACAGTTTCTGATGGAAAACTCAGAGGCTTCTACCATCAACAGGAACACAGGGATGTTCTGGGCTCTATTACAGTGCAGGTACACAGTCATGAACACAGTTGTCTAGGAGCTTCTAATGTCATGCCTGTGCATAGAAGATTAAATGAAACCACACCAAGGTTGAGGAGAGACTCTTACCTTTGGGTACAGAAGAATCTTTAAAAGTATTTCACTTTGAATTTATGAATTATTCTTTAGATTCAGAAGTTCAACTTTTAAGGGGTTTAAACAGTTCATTAGATGACAGTAATTTTTTTTTACTGTTTTACTTGTTTGTGTAATAGCTCTTCAAGACCAAACACCAAGCTGATTGGTATTTTGTAGTCTGACAAGAACTTACTCTCTTATTTTAAAATAGACAGTCAAATGTCGCATTTGCCAGCTGTTTTGTAAACTGAAAATAAATCACCCGTCCTTTGAAAACAGGCACAGGTGATGTTTCCGGTTTTAATCTCATATACTCAGCCTTCTGCTTTTGCACAGTTGCTCAGTCAACTTATTTGTATTTGTTAAAATATGCAAATTTAATTAGTGAAATAATTACACTGGTGTGATATTGGCCAAAGCTCACAATAGGACAATTCTAATCTGACTCTACAGGGGTGATTCCTGCCATAGTAAACTTATGAATCAGTTTCTCACAGCCAGCAGGCGCACAAACACCCCCCCCCCCCCACACACCCAAAAAAAAGTTACTGTGTTCTTTTTTATATAATCTTTTTTTTTCCCCCTGGGGGCTTGGGGCGAGGCGAA